>BMAV01005286.1:11449-29254 GCA_019973955.1 Trichonephila inaurata madagascariensis
ACAGTTAAAAAAAAAGATATCATAACATACCGTAAAATCCGGCGTATAACGCGCACCTATACTTTGAAGTGGTATTTTTTAATTTTTAGGTATATTCGCCGTATAACGCGCACCCTCTTTTTATGAAGAAACCTGAAATATACGTTAGCAATGCTCTTATGTTTTGAGGTCATTTATTTGAAGTATTGTCTCAGGCTCTTGTAAAGAATAATAGTATACTTCTAGAATTGCCACTCTTAAAGTTCTTAAGGTGTTTAATTTCTTTTAAATAAGCAGTATTTCTATATACAGTGGAATATCGTTTATCTAAACGTTAATTATCCGGAGCGTCAAATATCCGAACCAGTTTTTTCAGAGACCTTGCAGGGAAAAAACGAAGGTGTACAATGGTACAGCGAAAAATGAGTGATTATTTTCCACAATAAAAGTAAAATTGCGACATTTTGCACCTATTTTGCTTTTTCTTCAAGCACGTTTCCCGCATGTGATGATTTTCAATATTCGTATAGTGTCCGGTTTCATATACTGCATGGATCACATTCGGTTTTCGGTTATCCGAACAACCGCGTATCCGAACGGTGTCCGGTCCCAAATGATTCGGAGAAACGATGTTCTACTGTATGTAAAAGTCTAACTTTTTTTTAATGCTCATCTCCTTTTATTTTTAAAGCTATCATTTTTATACCCGGCGTATAACGCGCACCCGTAAATTTCGATTTGTGTGTGAGTGTGTGTGTGTTAAAAGTGAGCGTTATACGCCGGTTTTTACGGTATGGCCTTTTATCCTACTCACTTTTGATAAAACTGTGACGGCATTTTATCTCCGTACATGTACTTAAAACAAAAAGGAAAATTTAGCACACTTAAATGCACCAAAGCTATTTTGGACTTTTTCCAATTCCGTAGGCATTTATGTCCAGAAATATTCGATAGCAATATGCCATCCTTTTCCACTTAAATCCAAAAGCAGGGTTTCCTTTAATTCTGGCATTGTGCCAGTCAATATTTTTCTTCTCCAGAGGTTCACTGATTTCTTCACTTCACCTCGCTTCACCGCCCACACCCTGCACAGTGGAGGTGTGCTCCCAGCCAAAGACAATCAAAAAGAACACGAAGGGTTCGGAGAATGATAGGCTCTCACGAAAGGAAGCCTGATTGGAAATATCGTTTGGTGTTCTTTCTTTTTAATTTTATTTTCCTGCTACTGCGTCACACTTTTGTTACATAACAAAATTAGAAACATTGTTACGTTCTGTTGGTTTATTTTATTTGTTTATTGTCTTTATGAATGAATATGATGGTAAATAAGTTTAAAAATACGGAGTTGAATTTGTAACCGTCTTTCTAGATATGAAGAAATATTTTAAAACGGAAGGGGAAAAAAAAGAAAAAGAAAGAAATTTTTTTTTTAACTAAGTCGCCATAATGCGTCTAATAAATTTTTTTAAAAAAATTCTCAGCATATTTACAAATCGAATTCAATACGTTTAAAAATGAATATTTTCTTTTAAAAATTCTTGCAACAATTACAAAAATTTAATAATTTAGTAATTAAAAACGATAATGAAAACATTTACGTTAAATCAGATTATAAGAATATTTGAACATTATTTAAAAATGCATAAATCGTGTTAAGGCGAGTTGGAAAGCTAAAATCATAGTTTTTTTACAGTTTGAGATTTTTTTTTACATTTTCAAATTGTACATATTTTAACCTTTCTAAAAATGCCTTACTGGAAGTTGTAGGGTAATTAGAAGCCTTTAAAACCTACTTTAAAATAATCGTTGAAACTAGGCCACGCCCATTTGAATAGCGAAAAATGTAAACATAGTACTTCGTTTTTGTTTAAAGTTGAACGTCTGATATAAACCAAAACATATATTTTTTTAATTTAAAATGAGCCTTTTATTTTTTTTTATTCCCTAACCCATTAGAAGTCTCACTGTATTAATTAAAATCAATTTATCTCAAAATGTAAATTTTGATGTTCGATGTACCTGTTCTGAGAAACTACTATTCACAAGTATAAAATTTTTTTGCGATATATTTATAATGATAGCTAATATATACTGAAATGAGCTTTTTGTAAAAAACTCAAAAATTTATTTGTTACAAATTTTTTACGTGAAAAATGGGTCGAATTTCGCAATGTTTGATATAAAATATTTCCTAACTTATTAAAAAAGTCAAAATTAGCTAAAAGCTCATTTCAGTATAATAAGAACGGTGTACTTTAATTGTATGAAAAAAAAAATTTCAAATGTGTACATATAACAGATTTTGTGAAAAGGTACATCGAAAACAGTCAATTTAACATTGTCAGTATAGAGAGAGAGAGGTTTCCCCTTAAATAAGAAATATGCATGCATATAGGCAGAGCGGAATGTTGCAATCGCCCCATATTATGGACCCTAAATTAAAAATTCTGCATCAGTACTTATAAAATGATAAGGAAGAATATTGGAAAGGGAAAGCAAAATAAAAAAAAAATAATTCTAAGGAATAATTGTAAAATAGAATTCGAATGAAAAAAAGGCATGATTTCCCTTTTCGTATTTATTATGGATTGTAGTTATATATTAAAATTTATAATACACTTCGTAAAAATTCTAAAGTGTTTAAATTTTTCTTTATTTTTGTATTTGAATTATGTACATGAATAAATTACGTACCCACAATGTAAGAAAAAGTTTATAAGTATTAGTTTTATAATTCAGTATGCATTAAATTTTGTTTTTCGAAAAGTGAATAATTAAAAAGTCTAAATATCTTACTTAAGAAAAAAAATTTCTATATTTTCAATGGAGTTTTGAAGAAATTTTAAAAATCTAAGCATGCATGCAGTTAAAAAAACATTTGAAATATTCGTTATAATTTCTTTCTTAAAATATTTTCATACATACTGAAACTTTGGATAAAAACTCACATATTTCTTTCATAGAGGTAACTAAAATCATTTCCTTCACATCAAAGGACAATTTTATATATTTTACCAAAAATTTAATTGAAATAAAATGTTTAATAAAGACAGTAAAAATACTTTTAATATTGCTTTCATTTCTTATTTTTTTATTTTATGTTTTTTTTTATTTTATTTTTTTTATCCTTATCATATGAGAAAGAATGTGATTTCATTTTTTTAGACAAAAACTTCCACCTATTTTTTTTTAATTCTCAGTTTTTAGCACATTTTACAACGCAAATGTAATATTTTACAACAAATAAAATACACAATTAAATTTCAATTGACATAGTTAGGAGTATATTTGCTGGTCTGATATTGAAAAAAGTAAAATTAAATATACTCGTAATATTCCATTGATCCACAGATTTTTAATTGAAAACCCGTTTTTTGGAAATATGTTATAAAAAAGATAAATACATTTCAAAATTTCGACGTATATAAAACAATTATTAAAAACAATATCACATATTCTAGCAAAGAAAAAAAATCTTCACACACACACACAATTTATACATTATTAATATTGATTTGAAACAAAATATTAGAAAAAAAAACAAGTTAAAAAAATATTTATCTCGTTTTTAATTCACAAACGAAAGAAAATTTATAAGAAGTAGTTTGAATAAATTGTAAGCAAAAACTGTTTATATTTATTAAATGACAAATCAAAACTCTCCTAATAAAAATTAGCTTCTTTAAAAAAACAGTTTTTAACAACAAAAAATCAACATAACTTTATGTCAGTCAGGATATAATTTTACAAAAAACTCTTGCAACTGAGTTTCTTAAGCCTAGTTGCAGACGACTTTTTCAGATAAAATTAGACATCAGATTAATTCTTCGTATTGTACGCAAACATTTTCCCGTTCTTCTCACACTATTTATCTTTCCGGAAGTGGCAGCGGCCTTGGAATGAAAGACGGTTTCCTCCATTCTGTCGCCATATTTTTTTAATGTCGAATATTTTTTTAGTGAAATGGAAAATGATGCTACTTAATCAGATGAAATTGTAACATTTTTATTTCTCAGACATAGTGAAACATTTTAGTAACAGATAAGTAACGATTGGTATAAGATTTCACATTTACAAATGGAATGTTTTGTAATCATCGTGTAGAGAATTCTAAAAGAAGCTTTTTAAGACTTTAATGAGTGTTTTAAATTAGCTTTATCATTTAATTGCATCTGAAAGTTGAGTGGATAATTTTGAGTGTAGAATTTAAAAGAAAGCTAAAGATAAATGAAAATAGCATGAAAATTTATCTTATTATAAAGCAACATAAACTTTCTTTATGTGTGTGTGAAAAATATAAAATACATCTAATAACATGAAAGAATAAATAATAAAAACAACAATTCTTATATTTTACATCAGTTTAAAGCTAAAATCTGGCACTATCTCATTTGATATGTTTTAATTAAAAGTATTATAATATTTCTATAATTGTAAATCTTTAATCATAGGATGAGTTCAAAGCTTTTAGTTTATTATTTTTGTTTGAGTGGAAAGGTGATCAAAATATTGCAGCAACTGCCCAAAACATCAATGTCGCATTTGGAGTCAACTGAGAAAACGAGCGTACCATTCGACTATGGTACGCAAAGTTCGAGTATGGTTACAAGAGTCTCACACATGACGACCGGGGCAGGATAGAAACAGTTGTGGACAATAAAGTCCTACGAGCGATAGTTCAATAAAATCCCGGCAATTGTGACGTAACTGTGAATTTCCCGCCATACAGCTGGGAATCGGCATCTTGATGGATCACCACACATGCATTGGCACCTGCAACTTTAAAATTATTGCGTGGTCCCGTCTTGGATCTCCCCGGCAACCTTTTTCCACCGACTAGCCGGGTGCAACTGGAAGCTAAAGACGTCGACCGCTGATCCCCGAAGCGAGAGAGGGCAGAGAGAGTGAACGGGAGATGGTCTGACAACCTTCGTTGAGAGCGGAACCCAAAGAAACTCCTCCCTCACAAACCACATCATTTAAACTCTAATAATCTCTTTAAAAGGTTAATAGTATCAATGCATAACCAGTAAAGAATAGCTGTGACGTAAATAAACTAAATGTTTACATTAATCAATATCAAGCTACTGTTATTTATCTCAAACGTCACACAATACTGTTAGAGACTACGCAGAAAAAGCAGGCGTAAATCCTACAACCCGTCACCTAAAAATGATTGGCAAAGCTTAAAAAATGGATAAATTGGCTCCTCGTGAACAGAATGAGAATCATATAAAAATAATAAATAAACGTTTGAAACATCTTCTGCCCTTCTTCGCAAACAGAACGATCCGTTTCTCAATCGAATTGTTTCGTGTGACGTATAGTGGATTATGTACAACAATCGGCGACGTTTAGCGCAGTTGATGGATACCAACAAAGCTCCACAACACTTCTCGAAACCAAAACTCCATCAAATGTAGGCTACGGTGACTGTTTGGTGGTCCTCAGCTGGTTTGATCCACCAGAGCTTTCTAAAACTATGAAATCTGTAATGAAATCGTCGAAATGCATCACCAACTTGCACATAAACAGCCGGCATTGATCAGTAGGAAAGATCCAATTTTTCTCCACGACAATGCTAGAATGATCCCTTGTCAAAAGTTGCATGGGTTGGGCTACGAAACTCTAGACCACCCACCATATTTACCTGATCTCTCACCTACGGATTATCACTCTTTGAAACATCTGAATAACTTCCTACGGGATGAATGCTTCAGAGTAATGGAGGATGATTCGGATGGTTGATAAATATAAAGATTAATTTTTTGACATCACTGTTTTTTTCTTTTTGCATGAGCGGCGCTCATTTTTTTACAGAATTAATTTTTAGTGAAGTAAGTTTTTCATAACTATATATTAAATTATCATATACAAACATAACATACATATTTATTTAATTTCCGTTTTTTAATAATGTATAAATTTATTTATTAAATCATGTTGCTTTCAAGGTCTGCTTAAGTGAATAATATAAATTTTTGTATAATTGTATATTTTTGCAACAGTATATAGCTATGTACATGTGCACAGTTCTATGTATTTTGTATAAATATATTTCAGAGAAATTTTTACTCTCTTTTGTTACTTTGTAAATGTTCATAGGATATTATGCATTATTCAATTGATGCATTTATGAAATCATTTGTCTTCCAATTTTTGTTATGCTTTTGTTTTTGGCATAACTTTGCTTCCTGGACACTGGAAACTTGGACTCTGGTATTGTCCAATGCCAGTGTCCCATTTCAACAAAGATTTTCTCAGTAATATTCCATTTTTTTTTTATTTGAATTCCGTAAGGATATGAATTCAACCGATATTCGTGTAATTTTTATATGAGTATGCGGCGGATTCCACCAAAGAACCCATTTCCCGTTAGGGAACTAGTGACGTCTCAACGGTTATGGAGTTTAGCGTGGGAAAGTATCCGAGACCGCACACGCCGATGCTCATGTTCCAAGGCAAGTCAACCTTTTATCTCGCTCGCTCTATGGTGACCATATCTTTGATTGTCAGCGTGAATTAGAGGTGTGGGATTCTCGAAATGAATAGACATTTTATAATTCTTAATATGACTTTATTAAGAATATAACTTAAACCTCTAACAATTTAGATAAATTTATATAAGTGAAAATCTAATGAACCAAACACACAGCGATAGTTAAACCGAATCGCGTAATTTAGACCACTTTATCTAAATAATTATATTATCCGCCTACTCTCAATTTTGATAATATTACAAGTTCTAATATCAAATAATCAGTCCTACCTTAATCCAAACTAAGATTCTATCAGGGTACGGAAACACCTGGGCGCGCGTACAGTGGTATACACCTTATAATAATGGCTAGATATCTGGGTAACTTTATGATAGGCTGTCAATTCACACTCGTATCTCTTCCAAACATAACTTTCCCTAAATTGCCATACTGCTTACTGAAACTTCTGTTCTTTTAAAAGCTATCTTATTTGCATTTCATAATCGCATTTCGCTTTTTGGATTTTGGTTAGAAAAGAGTTGCCATTAATCTTGGCCGTCAAAGAACCCAGAGGTTATGTTACAGAAAAGACGCGTGAGCCCGTCACAAAATGAAGCTCCGAAAATATTTGTGAAAACGAATCCAACTGCATACATTGACGAAATGCATGGAAAATTGAAAACTATACGCCCTTCACGTTAATTAGCATGGCCCAATACTTCTCCACGACAACGCTCGCCCACATGCGTCGTACAGACCAATTGCGAAATTAAATGGATTAAAATATGAAGTTTTGCAGCACCAAGATTATTCACCGGATCTTTCACCCACCGACTTTCATTTTTTAAAAAAATTAGAATAGTTTTTACAAGCTAAACAGTATGAAAATGAGAACAGTCTGAAGAATTCCATAACAGAGTTTATTGATTTTAAAGATCAGAACTTGTTTAAGGCAGGTATCTATGCACTAAAATCTCGTTGTTTAAGGTGTAATAAAGCAAATGGAGCATATTTTGATTAAATAAACAGCTTTCTCTGATAAAGAATTCTCAAGATCCATGTTAAGTTATTAAGATTGATAAGCCTGACATTCAGCGAAACAAAGATCTTGGTCAAAATACAAAATGATCTTTTGGACTCATGGGAAATAAAAAATGGTGTTCGACAGGAATATGCACTAGTGTATCTTCTCTTTAATCTAGCATTGGTAAAAGTGGTAAGAGATTCCAACATCAATACCAGAGGAAATATTTGTAAAAAAATCAATGCAATTGTTGGCTTTTGTTGATGACATTGATATCATTGCTCGAACACCCGGCGCACTAAGACAAGCCTTTTTTATCTTTAGAGAAAGAGTCCCTCAGGGTGAGACTGAAAATCAACGAAAATAAGACCAAATACATGCCTTGCACTAAATCACGTTTTAACAATTCCCACTTTAAAACTGAAGAGTATAATTTTGTAGTTGTTCACAGTTTCACTTATTTGGTATTTAAAATTAACAATAGGAACGATTATATTACTGAAATCCAAAAGAGATTTACTATGGCTAATATATGTCTTAATGGAACATGAAAATATAGGAAATCGAATTTAATCAGAAGAAAAACAAAGGTTCTATTGTATAAAAGTCTCTCAATATCAGTATTAGCTTATGGGAAACTGGGTTCATGTCTCGAACCGATGAGTACATGATAAATATCTACAAAAGGGAGATTTTAAGATTTATTTTTAGAGGAATTCAGGAAAATGGCGTAGAAGATCAAATTTCGACGAATTAAATGGACAGGTCACGTTGTCAGAATGGACGACCTCCCTTTTAAAAAAGTCTTCAATGCCCAACCAATTAGCACACGGAGAAAGGGCAGGCCAAATCTAAGATGGATTGATGACCTAGAAAAAAATCTCCTAGTTTTGAGAATTAAAAATTGGGGAACACTAGCAGGAAGAAGGTGGGCATGGAAAAGGCTTCTTGAGAAGGCCAAGGCCCACCCTGGGTTGTCGAGCCACTGAGGAAGGAAGGAAACAGCTTTTGAAAAAAGATATGCAGTTTTATATATTCAATTATAAATCCGACATTTCATATGCACCAACTTAATATGTTCTGAGATATTTTTTTTTTTTTGCATCCATTTGTTATATTGTAAATGTTCATAGAATATTGTGAGTAACACTAATTAGTACCATTTAAATATTCGTTAAAAAAATATAACACATGAAAGAACGAAATCAACATTTTATATCAGTTCTTGTCATGAATGTATGTTAAAAAATTACAAAGGAACCATTATCTGAAGATAAATTAAAATTCATACTAGAAATATTACCTATACAAAAACAGCACGCATCACAAATTCTGTACCGTTTAAATATTAATTTTGATTTAGGAATGTAACAATTTAAAATTTCCGTAGCAGTTACAGTTTATTTTCGTCGGAATAAAAGTTCATTACCAACGAGAAAACATCTTCTTAACCGACTCAACGATAATCCACCAAGCCCGAAAAAAAAGATCGTGACGCACTTCTTTCCGCGTGTGCGCAACAATTTTCCATGACGTCAAGATGCGCTCCAATACCAAAATCATCCGAAATACTAGGGCGAAGAAGAAGCTCAAGAGCGCAGGGATTAGATGATGAAGAGCAATCAAGCCTTTCTCCTCTCGATCTCTCTCTGTTGAGCGTACATTGAGTCACGTGACTTCCAAACCACTGGCACGGTGCCAGGAAAGAGGATTTATCAGTGCACTCACACATCGCGTAGGCTGATTCAGAATGCACGGAGGGTGGGTTTAAATTTCGCGTGCGGGAGGGGAGGGGAGAAAGAGGATAAATAGTAAAAACCGTCTGCGCGTGAATGTCGGTTTGCGTAGGTGGAGGGAGGAGGGCTAATTTTAAGTGATGAAGAGAGGGGAAAAAAAAAGAGTATTTTTTTTATTGTGATTGTGGGTTTTTTTTTCTTACAATCTTGAGAATGAATTTTTTCTTCTTTCAAATACCTGAATATTCTGAATGGAAAAGATAGTCGAGATTATTAAAAGTTAATTAAAAACGTATTTCTTTTTCTTTTTTTTTCGCACTGAAAGAATGGCAAAAGGATAAAACACCAAGATGCCATTGATGACAGGACAGTTTCTAATAAGAACAGAAAGATATGGGAAGTAAACACATACAAGAATTTTTTTCACCGGTTTTGTAACGAAATGAGTACAACATACTCACTCATACAGAATATTTTTTTTATTTCTAATGGGTGTTTTGCCATTGCAGACCTATTACATTCCCCGGAAGCTGGTATCTCTTTTTTAGAGCGGCACCATATAGGCGGATACCAATCGCCGCAGGTTATTTTGACGGCCATTTTCCTCCCTAAAGGGAGGCATCAGAGCTCTGACGATGCGAACCTGTACTATGATTTAAATTTTCCGAGAGCACCCAAGCCAGACACCCCAGGGATCTTTTACATGCCGTATAATCATACGACAAGGCAGCTGTCGATTTTCTGCATCATGAAATTCCACCGACTTGGGCTGGAGTCGAACCCGCAATCATAATGTAGAAGGCCAGCGACAAACCAAGACGCCACCTTGCCGGCACTCATACAGAATATAAACGTGGAGAAAAAGACTATGTTTTGTGAAAATGCCATCAATGGGACGATTGTCATTTGTTCCTTTTGTTTAGATATCTTGCAACGCCCGCCCTCTTCAAAACCTGACTATCAAACTCCCAGGTTCCAGTACTCGACAGATTGTGATTCGAACCTTACCTTACAATAGGAGCAAGTAGCCATGACACAAAACACCAAGAAATAACCACAAACACTAATAATCAAGCTAATGAATATATTCAACTACCTATCGTTCAAGAGTTACGAGTAAGATCATCTATAATACTTAAGTAATCACAGTTTTGCTAACCAAAGCAATTTGCAGACGCTCTGAATGCATGCTTCCACAAAATGACTGGTTTCGAACCCAACGGATTTCATAATCCACATCAAATTAGTGTTTGGGCTTACGCAACGATGTACTAATTAGTTTTAAAATGCAAATCTCCGTTTTAGTCGTTGCTAACTTCTCAGTTAACTGACAGCTATCTATCTTTACTCGCTCTTGGGGCAGCGGTAACCTAGTAGTTATGGTCAAGAACTGGTGACCGGAGTGTCATGGGTTCGAGCCCTGGTGCCACTGAAGATCTGCTGTTGTGTGCCTCGCTATTTGTTTGCTTACATCTCTTTCGCAAATGGAGCGAAGTGAAGTGAGCGTAGGGTGTGCCCACGCTAAGAGAGAGAGAGTGTGTGTAAACAACATGGCTATGAGCCGTTGGAATCAACAGAGTTAGAAAAATATGCAGTCCACCGTGTTCTTTCATAAATATGAGTTGTTTTATTTAAATAGAGCTATCGAGATGGGCCTAAATACCTGCCGTGTGGAGGGGGCCGATGCACGTTAAATCTTCCGAAGTTCAATGCCTCCCGTTGGTGTGGTGTAATAGTTAGGAAAGGGGGTACCAGCTTATGTGCCATCCTCGTCACTTGACCAAGGTTCAAAATTACGAGGTCCTCGTGTTGCTTAATAGTGTAATGTTACTCATTCCACATCTCTCACACAATTACAAAAACAAAGACAATTTACAAAAAACATTTCCATTATAAGGAAGTGGAAGTTAAATTTCAAGTGAAACATTACAGAATAATATAGGTAATAGTTTTGAAAAAACCTCGCGAAATATAGCCCGCTACTCACTACTAAATAAAAACATATGTGTTAAAAGTATCATACGTTGCAAATACATCGATTACAAAAAAAAAAAAGAAAGGGAAAAGTACTAAATAGATTAATATGTTACATTTTTGAGACAATTTTACACTTCATTTGCAAGTGTAAACAGACTTGTTTTCATTTAATAAACTAACTTGTGACATACATATTCGTTTAATGAAAACTTTGCGTAAAGGTGACGCCAGGGGCGTCTGGCATGGGCCATTTGGGCCCAGGGCCTCGAACACAGTGGGGGCCTCGTCTCGTTCTCGACTTAGGTCTTAATAAGGTAATGCTATTCGAATAATTTAAACGGTAAAATGTTTTTTCCGGTTGTATTCTCCGAAAAACTGGGAATTTTGGACATATGTCAACTGGCTACATGTGATGACCGTCACCATGTATAGGCCTATCACCATGCACCCTCATTATTCATTCAGTCAAAATGCGGCAGTCGGTCGAGCCGGTTTGTGCGATTGTAAATCATGCACATTTATTTGTTTCGGGTTATTGTTTGTACCCAGTATTTGACAACGTATACTATGCACTGTCTACTTTTGAGGGTTATAAGTGGGGCTTATATATACTTTTGTGTAGGGCCCCAGGGCGTCAAAAAGTCTGAAGACATCCCTGGGTGACGCATTTGGAAAGAGCAAAAATTATTCTATAAAAATACATAAAAGAACATATTCGAAACTTATGCGTAGAAAATTGTTTTCTTTTATTTCAAAGACTGATTTCAGAAACTAGAAAGCCCTACTTGACTCACATTTGATTTACAATCAACAATAATTGATGAAGCTTTAAATTCATATTATATCGGCAGTATATAGAGACAATATTATATATAACAAGCATGTGCATAATATTTATCTCAAGTTCAATAAACAGTCACCGTAAAAATTTCAAGAAGTTTAATTTTGTAACGTTGAACGATTTTTATAAATGTATCAGTTGTAGGGTTTTTTTTCTCATTTTTTTTTTCTTTTAGAAATTTGTATGTTATTGATGAAGAATGTAATAATCAGAGGATACATTTATATTTTGTGACGAAATATAAAAATCTCCTTTATAAAAAAAACATATTCGTTATAAATAAATAAATGCTTAGAATATTAAGTATTTTTAAACCAATAAGAACAACTGTCACGCGTATTTCAATCTAAGAGTTTCAAAATCGGGATTTTAATAATGAATAAATTTTATTATTCATAAACCTAACAGTATAAAATTAATATTTTGTACCTAAAAATAAGAAATATATTTCACTTTTTGTCTTTTTATTATTTTTTCTAAAATTGGCATAAGATTGGAAATAAAAAAGTTCATGCAACTGAATTTAATTGTTTTATTGCCTTTTCTTTTTTCATTATAATATAATTTACTAATCACTATTTGTTGTGCCAGGTAATAAAGTATTATTTGCATTACATATCTGCGTTTGGATGAATATTAACTCTAAAATTAAATAAAAATATTTCATGGGCTAAATTCATGTGATATCATAGTCACATGATGACTACAAACACGTTTTTTCAGCCAATCAGTTCGTAAATTTACATGACGTCATAGTCCCGTGATAAATGCAATCACGTGTTTTCATCCAATCAGTTCATGCGCTTTGCTGCTGCCAGCTTTTAGTTTTTGCAGATTCTTTTAAAAATTAAGTATTTGTAAGCAATAATAATGTACATACGTAGATAAAAGGCGATTTCAAAAAACAAATGCTTGATTTAAAAATACACGTATAATAAAAGTATTTTCTTAAAATATTAAAAAACTTTTTGAAGAATCTTCATTCTTGAACCTCTTCATTTAAATTTAATCAAGTCAGTATTTAGCATCAGACGAAAACTTGAATTAAAATTAATTCAAGTGTCGAAATTTGGTGGCGAAAGTCGCCCCTAGATGGGGTTACCATAAATTGGTTTTCGCATTTAGGGACTTACCGTGTCTGCAAAGGCTTAGTTGTTGCTAATATGCAGCCATTGGGGGGAAAAAAAGAAAAAAACATCTTCATTTAGTTATAAAATTTGAGACTTTATCTAAATTTTACAAGTAGAAGAAAAAGTACGATTCCGGAGTCAGTTTTGAGTTCAATAGATCACGTGATTGTATTAATCCTATTGGTGATAAAAGGAATCACACACAAAACTACAAATTTCCTCTCTATACCAATTAATATTTTTTACTGAAAAAAAAAATAAAATGAGTGTTATTGAAGACATTTCCACAGATAAAAATAAATTAAATAATAAGTTACAAAAGTTTTTTTTATTTATAGTATAGCAGCTAAAAATAGTGTAAATTATTAATGCAGAAGTATATAAAATATGATGTGTGTTAATTAGTCAATAATATTTCAATAATAGATCGTTAATTAAATATAACAGATTTTTACTTAACAATTAAAGAAATACTTAGCTTTTATTGATGTGTTTTGAAAAAATATAGCAAGATTCTGATTTTTTTAACTTCTTTTTTTATTTTGTACTCATGTTGTTCACTTCATGGAACAATAGAATACAAGGAAGGTGTTATAACTCATATTTTTAGACTTCAGTTTCTGACAACATTTTCAAATTATATGTAAGATACGGAAAACCCAAATTTCAATTTTTATTTTATGTTTTCAGAAAAGAAAGAACCATTTTCCATTATTCTCTTTAAGACTTTGTGCTTTGTGTTGCGATTTAGATAAAAAGAAATTGTAATAAATAAAAAGTAACAGAATTAGTTAAAGAATACCTTTTCTCATTTCATATAATTAAAGAATTAATTTAAAAATTAATCAGTGAATTTTACAAATTTAATGCATTTAAAAATTGATAAAAAAAAAATATTCATTTAAAGAATTCCATAATCAAAATTTTTCAATTAGTTATTTACAAATTTCACACTTGGATATTTAAGGTATCTGACTACGTTCGGAACCGTAATTTTAAAAAAGCACATAAATGGATACTTTTCCCGATATTTAGTGTCACTTAGATAAAAATACAAGTATAAAATTATTTTAAGGACATTATGACAAAAATAATTATTTAAATGCAATATTTTGGCAAAAAAATAACTTAGAATAACCTTTTTTTAAAACGTTCTTCTTTCATAAAATATGCTTCTATAATAATAATATTTTGTGTGCTTATTTAAAGTAAAGACTTCTGCAGAGGGCCTGAACTAGGAATTTTGAAAAATTCACATTACTACATTATTTGAAAAATTCAGAGTTACTACGAATTGAAATAATTATTGGTGTTTTTGTCTTAAAATGTCTCCCCTGTGTTGTACTAAAATATGGATTAATCCACTTCCAAGTTATATATTTCAAAAATCTTACTTCAGGCTCTGTATAGAGATCTGAGCTATATACAGGTAAAATATTATTATTATAGAAGAACTTTTCATAAAAGGAGAATGTTTTGAAAATGGGTCATTCTATGTTCATTTTTTGTAAAAATATTGTATTTAAATAATTTTTTATTGTAATAATATTTTTAAAGCACTTTTATACAAGTATTCTAATCTAAGTGACACTAAATATCATAAATATTATCCATTTATACACTTTTGCAAAATCATGGTTCCGAACTTAGTCGGTTTAACTTAAAGAACGAAATAGAAATTTTCTCGTTTATAATCATCTCAATTTCTTTCTTCGTTATTTATAAGTGTCAAAAACACGAATAAAAAAGCAAACCACTTTAAAGAACAAAATTTCAAAAAAAACTTTTAAAAAGAGGTGTCTTTTATTAGTCATTTTATAAAACTATTTTGATTATTCGTCCATTACAAAGAGGTTTCTGCAAGTTTTATGGTTTAAATTTCACACATATCACACACACACACACACACACAAAAATCAAAACCTAACCATTAATAAAAATCTTTAAAGCCTATTTTTAGGAAAAATAAATAAAATGTTCTAGAAATATTTATAGAAATTTATTTATTTTTTAATATATAGAAAATGCTTTGTCTCATTTTTACTATAAACAGCAGCATTTAATAGTTATGAAAGTTTGTGATCGAAAAATACTATGCTTTCTCAAATAACAAAGTTTTAAAATTATATTGTATAATAATAGTTAAAATTACAGATTAACGTCCAGTTATTAAACAGACATAATTCAGTTACCTACAGATAATTAATTATTTACTACTTCAGTAACATATATAACAATGATTTATTTGCAGATACATTAAGCATAAATTAACTTATAAAAAAGAAATAAATAAAAAATTTTAATGCAAAAAAATAATTAACTCAATAAAGATGGTGAATATTATATAAAAAATTACGCAGCGCAAATAATATACTTCACTGTTACATGTGCATTATTAAATTACACTAGTCTTTTGTTTTAGAACCCGCAAATTTCGAAATAATTAAAATACTATAATTCTCTCTCGATAAATAAAAATAATATGCTATAAATAATATGCTATATAAATAATATACATTTATATATGCTATAAATAAAATTACTATAAAATCTACATATATTATTGTTCCATATGTGTTTTTATATGGCGTATATGTACTGCAAAAAATACTATATATATTACACTAGTACAGTCGAACCCAGAATTACTGAACAGTTATTTAACGAATTTGACGATTTACAGAATATTTCTTTTACCCTGGTTTTAATGAAGGCCAAAATTCCTTTTTAACAAATAATTAACGCCAAATTAATGAGCTATTACAATAGCCGAGATTTTTTTTTTATTAGTTTGGATTAGAAAAATTGCATTTATTCACAAGTGACTCTTCCTCTTTTTCCGAAACCAGCAGCAAATTTCTACGGAAAAGGGCACAGCCCATTATTAGACCTAACATGTGCAGATGAGTCATGAGTAACCAGAACTCAAACTCAGTGGCGCAACAGCCCATGAGGGCCAGGGCCTACTGTGCCCATCCCAGTATACGCAACCATTGGGCGCTGAGGTGCATGGGCAGATATCCCGATCAGGTGGTCAGTCTGAAGCGAGACCCCAGTGTTTAAATCCCCAAGCAAGCTTGGTTCTCATTTATCGACCCACTGCAATAAGGATGAAAGGTTGAGTTGACCTTGCACAGTGTGGAATAGAACCCGCACCTGTAGTGTGAAAGCGTGATACGCCACCACTCGACCACTGGGCTTCTGAGTGCAACCAGTAGCGCATACAAAAATATTTCAAGGGGGTGGTTGGGGGCCAGCGTCGAAAGTAAACCATTTAGGTATCATGCTCCAGTACGCCGTCCAACATGTTCTTTTGATTTTGTCGATTTTCGGGAACAAAAAGAATACAAAATTAGTTATTGAATAAATAATTAGCATTAATTAATAAAATTAATTATTAATAACAAATACATGATTAAATATTACGTAATAAAAACATAAAATTATAACCTATCGAAACAAATCAAGGGCTATGGGGATGGGGGTTCCGGACCCCTAGGACACCCACCTTGTGTGCGCCACTGAGTGGAACCTATCGCGTGAGCTTTGAATGGAACAGGAAATTCCTTACTTATCTAACCCAATGGTACCAGCTTTTTTTTTTAGCAACTGAATAAAAAGTATTATTTTCAACAATGTAGTGTTTCAACAATGTTTTTTGTGTAGTTGCGCTTGTTATAAGATTTCTAAAAAGAAATAGCACCCCAATATTACGAATAACCCCGAACTAACGAATAAAATGTTCGGTACCAATGAATTCGTTAAATTAGGGTCTGACTGTATTTTGTTTTCGGGTTCTTTCTGTTTCACTTTAAATTTCGAATCGATACAAACCCCAATTTTTTGTTGAAAAAAATTTATATTTTGATTTTTAAATAAGGAAATTAAAAACAAATATTTATTTTAAAATCTACATGAATTATGTTATATATATATATATTTGCTTAAAATACCCCGTGTATTTTTCTAATAATCGTACATCTTATTTATTCCTTTTTTAAAATGATTTTTTTTTTCTTTTCAGAAGTCATCTATGGTGTTCGCAAAGTCTGCACTAAAAAAGAGATGTTTGGTACCAGCTCCTTTCCTTACTTTGTTATTTCCTATTAAACAATTGCTTTCTGTTGCTGACATAAGAATAGCAATTCTCCGCAACACATACTCAGCAGTCATTTAACAGTTCCCCCCAAAATAGATCACAACAAAACCGCTCTTCCCCCTCTGCTCTCAACCGACGTTCTAAAATAGCCAAAATTACCAAACGCGCATGTTAGAGGGAGAGAGAGAGAAAAAAAAGTATAACTCTCCAAAACTTTCTCTTCTAACCGGTCGCTGCATAAATCCAAAATATGCCAAGAAAAGCTTTCACTAACATAGTTTCAACTACATCGGGTTGGATGCATCCAAAATGTAAACAAACACCGGGAGCTGCATCCTTGCTCTTGTGAATCCCCGTTCTCCCTTTCCCTCCCTCCATGAGAATCGGTGCGGTCCTCTGGGTCGTTACTATGGTGATATTTCCTCCGCTGCCTTTCCACCCGGCAGCGTCTGGGCGCAAAAATAGGGAACCCCACAGTTCACGGTTCATCGAACGGCAATATTTTCCTAGGAGAACGTTTTTCATTCGTTTTTTTTTTTT
>BMAV01005286.1:48879-64526 GCA_019973955.1 Trichonephila inaurata madagascariensis
CATCCAAAACAATCGTGTATATAAAATTTCAGTTCAACTGAATTTTTATATACACGATTGTTTTGGATGACAATACGATACTTAAATGATAATTAATAAAAATTAATTACCACTTAATGTTGTGATTCTGTCAAATGTATATACCTATTTATATTAATGGTAATTATTTAATAAAAAGTAGCTAAAATAAAAATTTTCTTTGTTGATCTAAGTAGGAATTGACTTAATTTTTTTTTTATTATTAGTAGTAGTTTAAACACATTAGAGTGCGAGGGGCGTTTGTAAAGTAAGTTTAAGGAAAGTAAGTAAGTAATTCTTCCTTAAAGAGAGGTAGATATACTAAGCTCTTTTATTTTACATGGTAAATACCGGACCCGGATAAGAGGGACTTAACGAGATTTTCTGGTTCCCCAGTGCCAAGTAAGCTTGTAGATCTTCTGCACCCAGGGCCTGAAATGAGTTTAAATCGGCACTGGATATATAGGACTGAAATTAAAATCTTAATGATTTTTGCAAGCAATCTACCTCTGCTGTAATTATTGCAGCTAATTAAAGAGACTAACTAAACTCAGTGGCGCATCATCCCATGAGGGCGAAGGTCTACTGCTCCCATCTCAGCATACATAACTTTGGGCGCTGAGGTGCATCAACAGATGTTCCGATTAAGTTGTCAGTCTGACGAGCAACTCCAGTGCTTAGTTCCCAAGCAAGCTTGGTACTCATTTATCAACCCACTGCAGGGAAAGTCTGAGTCGACCTTGCCTTGCCTGGCGTTTGAACCCGGACCTGTGTGATGTGGAAGCACGAAACGCTACCATTCAGCCACTGGGCTTCAATTAAAGAGACTAACAACAAGAAATATTCATCAGTTCTGACGGGGCCCAGTATCAAAATTCCTTGGGAGCTCTTTTTTGGGGCTAATTAACATATTAAGATTTTTCGTTTCCTCGTTTTGAGGCCCCTCAAGATTGGGCCTCGTATCATTGATACGGCTGCCACAGCGGTAGCTACGCCCCTGATATTCATTATAAAAGCTATAATTAAAAAACTGAATTATTTCTGAAGGTTTTCCTTATTCTGTAGGTGTAAAATGATTTCTAAATCATCTTAAGTATTATTAGTTTTGTCCGGATTTTCTTTATTAAATTATAAGGAAAAATAAATAATTACGTGCTATAAACAACAAACGTGTTTATGTGAATAACTTTCTGTCCAAACAAAGATTTTTTTCTGCATAAAATCTAGCAAAGATTATCATAAGATACTTTCATTTCATCAAATATGTCATCAGTGGTGCATTCAAGGAACTGTGCGTGTATGTGTGTGTGAGGGGGGGGGGCCTTGAGTCCGGACCCTTCCCAAAACCCTTATTTTTTTCGACTGACTAAAATCCTGTGCAGTACGTAGTAGGTAAAATTAAATTAAGTATTTGTTATTAATAAAAAGGTGACCAACCGTTCTCCTTTAGGGAGGACAGTCACAGTCCGCCTTTTAGAGGTTCTGTCCTTCCTCGAAAAGTGTCCCCTCCTTTTCAATACTCTAAAACTGATGTGTTAATCTCTGTATTCAGAGATGAACCAAACATGTTTCAAATATGTCGAAGAATGGTCTGAAACAAAATATCACAGGAAATATCAATGGTGTTTTTGACTTCATCGCAAGTAAATTGGGCAGATTTAGAAAACTGTGTTGAGTTTTTATGGAAAGAGATACCTGATATATATAGATACATAATCGATGACAATTGTCTATTTAAAGAAATTAGAAGACTGAATTTATGTTTAAGTTGTAATAATTGAAACGAGTGGAAAATATACAAGAGAGAAGAAATTGATAAAAGATGGGTGGAAATATACTTAACATTTAAAAAATAAACACATTCCATATGAAAGTTAAGTTTGTTGAATTTTCGTTGTGCTGCCTGAAAATAATGCAGCAGTTGAAAGAGTTTTTTCAGTTGGTAATAATTTTTGGACAAATGAGAAAAAAAAAGCATTCAATGAGAAAATACTTGTTTAAGTAAATAATTAACAGGAATGTAAGCGTAATTAGCGTATTTTTGTTTGAATTAATAAAATGTTTCATGTATTTACGTTGTAACTTTTTCTTAAATTTTCCGTACTCTTAAAATATACGTCCTTTCTCTTTCGGTCTTAATAATTAATTTTACTAATTAAAGCTAATTATTTATTCAACAATTAATTTTTTACTGTTTTTCGTTCCCGAAAATCGATAAAATCAAAAGAATATGTTGGGTGGCGTATTGGAGCATGATACGAGAATGGTGGACTTTCGACCCCCTTCCCTCTTCAAAAATTCTTGTGTGCACCCACTGGCGTAGCTATCTCCGAGGAGGCCCTGTATCAAAATTCCTTCGGGGCCCCTTTTTAGATATAAGAACCCTGTTAGTGGGGCGTTAGTTACAAGTGTTGGGGCCTCTGTAGCTTGGGGGCCCCGCATCATTGATAAGGCTGATATGGCGGTAGCTACGCCCCTGTGTGCACCACTGTATGCCATAGAAAGAAGAAACATTTCAACTGTTTACTTAGAAACATATTCCACATAAGTTCAATAATAACAAAAACGCTGAACACCCAACTGTAACATTCCCACCAGTTAATACTTTCTAACAAAACCTATTATTTCTCACTTAAAAAAAATCGGAGAAAGTAAATAAATAAAAAAAAATCCGGGCCCAAGTGTTCCACTGAGGAAAAAAAAAAGGGAATAAAAGAGGGGGGAGAGGGAAAACTCTCTCACTTGTTCATTGAAACAAATATTTTCTCGTAAAACCTAAGAGGGTTGTAAAAGTTCATGCAACTCCTCATCCATTCATTGGTAAAAACTCTTGAGATTCCGTGGTATCCCCCCCCCCCCAGCTAAGTATCAGGGGGCGTGGTCTCAGTTAAAGGTCACTCTTGGGGAATTTCCCATTCATCACATTTTCCCGCCAAATTTTCCTTCCAGGGTTGCAGTAGGAATTTTTTCGCTTGGAAAGAACCGTGGGAGAGTAGTAAAAATTCCAAAAGCTGTTTTTTATCGCTGCTTTTCTTTGAGGAAAAGCGCCTATTGTGTCAGCCCCTTTTCCTCCCTCTACACGACATCACCATTCACTATTTTGTGGGGAGTTTTGAATTACTTACCGAGTTATTCAAATTACCGCGCCTATGGAACAAAACGGTTAAACCCTTTTACATAACAAGTTGTCATTCAGGAAACAACATGTTTTTATAATCGAAGCATAATTTCTGCAATGCGTACCAAAAATAATTTCGCTTCACTTCCAAGATTTCTTTATTATGTTTAAGTAAGGTAACCATTTTTTTTTTTACAGTGAAAAGGAGGACGAAAAGTTCAAGAAAAAATTACAACTTAAATATATGAAACGTTCTATTAATTCAAATAAAAATACGCTAATTACGATTCCCTTCTTTTTAATTATTATCTTAAAAGAGTATTTTTCCATTGAATGAATTTTTTTGTCAATATATCATTTTCTAATATATCGGAAAGTTCGGGCAAAAAATATCCTTCATACTGAATTTTAAGACAAGCACTGTAGCTAAAATATTAACATTCAATTTTGATTTCTCACTAGTCACTTCACAAAAAACATTACCAACTGAAAAAAACTCTTTCAACTGGTGCATTAGTTCCAGCGCGGCACAATGCAAATTCAAGAAGAAGAATTATATTTTCATATGGAATGTGATCCTTTTTGAAATGGTTTAAGTAATTTCCCCCATTTTTTTACCAATTTCTCAGCATGTTGATTTTCCAAGTGTTCTAATTTATTAGAATTTAAATGTACATTCAGTTTTCTTTTTCTACTTCAAACAGACAATTGTCATCGATCTTAATATCGGGCATTTCTTTTGATCAACGTAATTTTCTATATCTGCCCACTTTACTTGAGACCAAGTCAAAAAATACCATAGGAAACTGCTATTTCCTGTGGTAATTGTTTCTGACCATTCTTCGACATTTTGGAAACATGTTTGGTTCATCTCTGAATACAGAGATTAACAGATCAGTTTTAAAATATTGAAAAGGAGGACACTTTTCGTGGAAGGACAGAACCTATAAAAGGAGGACTGTTCTCCCTAAAGGAGGACGATTTGTCACCTTAGTTTAAGGCAAGGGAGTAGCCACAGTTGTATCAATGATACGGACCCCCGAGCTACAGGGGCTCCAACATGTTTAAGTAAAATAACGCAAAATGTTAAGGAAGGAGCCCACAAGAAATTTTGATACAGGTTCCACTCAGGAATAGCTACACCTGTGGTTACAGTGTTTTTTCTTTTTAAATACAATAATGAAAGAAGTTGTTTTTCAACTAATGTTTTAAAAAAAAATCCAAAAAAGTAAACCTTTTTTTAAAAAAAAAATATCGAAACTAAAAATAATATTTAGAGTTCACTCAGTGGCATACCCAGACCTCTTTTACGGGGGGAGGGTACAATCTAAAAAACACATAGTCGAAAACGCCGTGTGGGAATTCTCTGCGGTAAAAATCAAAAATATCTCGGTCAATTGAAGGGGGGCCAGTGGCGTAACGGAAAATAATAGCCCCCCCTGCAAAGTCAGGTTTTGAATGAATTTTTTAAGGAAAGTGGAGGGGGGGGGGAGTACTCTTAGTTACTTAATTGGAAGACACTAATCTTGATAATGCCCATGATTATACGTGGGTAGCCTAGTGGTTAGAGCTTCGGACTCCAGACCAGAAAGCCTGGGTTCGATGCCCGATGCCACTAATTACCCTCCGAGTACGTGCTCGTTAAATCAGTGGGTCGGAAAGTCTTGTGGGCTAAATTACGAGTGAAGGGGACTGGAGAAATATTTCCCTCCCCTTCAGTTCCATGACTAACTTGTGGAGGTGGAGATAGGTGGTGGCGCGATCTATCGTCTCTTCGGGAATTTCTTCAAGATAAATCGTACTGTCCCCGTATGGTGCTCAAGGCTAAGGCCAAAACGACAGGCGTACATCTAGCCCCTTGCCACGATGAATTTCGTGCGCCTCGATCTGACTACGTCAAACATTTGGCATTAGAAACAACAACAACTACAATAATGAACGAAAAATTATTCTGTCAGAAAAAAAAAGATTTTCTGCTTGAGTCTAATTTTGTACCAAATGGCAAAGACAGCCTTAATGTTTTATGGCAGACATCTTATATGGCAAATAGCATCTTAGTATGGCAAAGACAGACACTGTTTATCAACGTCACATTTTGAAACGAGGATTATTGGTAACGGACCTCGGAAATTAGGAACTCCGTGAAATGACGAGAACAACACCTGCGCTGGCAACTCACTCTCAAACTACCCACAACACGTCAATGTACGGACTTAGAGCTTAGGCAGATCTAACAAGTAGCAACCTTTCAATATGGCGGTCTTTAGAGACATAAGGCTCGAACTCATAAATCGACATAAATAATGCTGGCCACGAGTTCGTGACTATGACTATTGGCTACCATGACCTAGTAGGATGTCAAATGTCCCAGTTGCAATGTTAAGAATGTTAAAAGAGCTTGTATTGTATTTTATCCTGATAACTGAATTTATTTGCTGTCATTTCATTTAACTAAATTAATGTTTTGCTGTATCGTTTTAATAATTCGTAAATTTTGGTTCATATATTTATCTGCTGCCCCCAAGCCTGAAACCGTAATAAGGACAATATTGCAATGATGTATTCTATCATGCCATATAAAGGTCTCTGTCAATAATTGTAGAATTAAAAAAATAATAAATTATATTTTGATCAATACAATAAACACGCACTTTATTTATGAAAGAACAAAATCGGCCATTTTTATTTCCCACAAACAGAGTTATTTTCTCACTATTTATTCCCTTCATTTTGTTGAAAATGAATAATGGGTAATTTTAGAAACATCACACACACACAGCAGTATAAAATAAATAGAATGAAAATTAATCGGTTAAAAAAAAATACAAAAAAATTATTTTATAGAGCTCGTAATAATGTTATTTATGTTTCCATCATTTTTGTTCATTTGAATTAAATAATAAGCTATATTTTTACGTATTCTTCCATCTCGTATTGTTCCACAATTTTGATATATAATTCTCTTATAAAAATACAATATAATATAAATTATAATAACAGCTAAAAATAGAAGTAAAAACTAAATTAAAAGTGTAAATAATAGCAAAAAAAAAAAAAAGATACATTTAAAATACGCTTTTAACACTAAATGACACAAAATTAAATTACTTATCTTTCTAAAGATAACAATAAACAAATTTTTAATTGCAAAGTATAATGCAAGCAATCTTTTATTTTAATCCACGAAGAATAATAAACAAAAGTAATGCCTGGTTTCACCAGTAATGAAATTAATTAAAAACATTTTTTTTTAAGGGAAGAACTGTGTTTAAGCCACCAGGGAGTCTATTGTTGAAAATATATTATTTTTATTTATTTATTTTAGCATAACAGCGTTAGAAATAAAATTATATAATTATTTCTTTTTCTATGAGTGGCAACGGTGAACATAACTAGGCCATTATTTTGTGAATGGCAACACCCTATTCTAAGTTTGTTCGATTGTTATGAAAAACAGATGTTCAAATAAAGTTTTGATGATCTTGAAAATATTATTTGTCTCTTTTGTTGTTAAAATATCTACATACACAGATAGAGAGAGAACAATAAAATGGCTGAAAAAATCCGGAAAAAGATTTGAAACTAAACTCGAAGAATTTTGTTATACTCTCAAGACACCTTCAAAATAAACATTGAACACAACTGTGATTTAAAACATATTCAATATTCAAAAAGTTCGACAAATTTTTGAATGTTATAACTATTTATCTGTAAGTATTATTTATTATATTATAATATATTGACCAAAAATATTACAGTCATAAATCATTTCAATTTATTTAAACATTACAAAACAATTTGGATGAAACGGGCACATGATAATAAATAATAATTTTAAATATTTTCATTCGTTCAACCGTTTTGACCCACAAACGAGAATTCGTTTCCTTATGCTCGTGTCCAAAGATTTGTTTTTATTCTTTTTTTTTAAAAAAAAAAAAACAGTTGTCGAGAGCAATCGTGTTGCCATTCTTTCTGCAAAATAATAACCGTCCACTAAAATTGTTGGAAAATTTGGTTTCTATTTTACTTTCGTATATAAATCACTAAGAATTGTTATCTGTTTAATCTCTGTTGGCAGGGTAACAATTGCGAAAATAGTTACATTGATTTAGCGCAGCACGAAAAAGTCGCTCTCGCTTTTTTTTTTTTTAACCTTAGGATAAACTTACTTAGCTACTTTGTGTTTTGATTGAAATGAATAATAAATGACAATAATACTTAGTGAAGGAAAAAATAATAAACTCAACCAGTGTTACAAGGTTAATCGTCGTCTGGAAATTAAAAGGAACTATTTTCATAATGGAAAGGTTTTCGACCTAATAATAACAAAGCTTTGTTGATAAATTCTAGAGGCGATTGAATGAATGACCAAGCTTTTCAACCTTTTACGCTATCTATCACTCAATAAAGAGACGATTTTTGAAACTAGTTATATCTATTCTGAAGTTTTGCGGCTTTGTTATGAATTATAAAAGATAATTATATATTTAGAATTTTTTTAAAAAAAGGACTGGTTATTGTATGTAAAATAAAAGACAACTATGCGCGAATAAAAAGAATTCTATTTCTACATCAGTAAGAATATATCGAGTTAATTTGAGACATATTTATTGAAATGATTTTAAGGTATCCGACTACTTGCGACAACTTTTTTTTTAAAAAATAGTGGAAATATGGAGATTTATTTTGTGGTTTTTAGATTTATTTAGTGCACTTTAAGAAAAAAAAGGCAAAAATTAAGAAGAGAAAAATAAACTGTTGCTACTAAAACGGGAAAAATTAGGTAAAAATCGGTAAAAAATTACATAAACGGGGCCCGCTTTGTACAAATAGTAAATGAACAAATTCTCAATTTTTCAATTTTGATGATTACTTTGCTATTCCTTTTGAAATGACTTTCAGGATAAGGGAATTTTAATTTTTACAAAAACTAGAGCACTTTATCTTAGTTGTTATATAAAATTGCTTTAAAAAAAAATTAAGTATATTAAAAAGTATTAAGTATTAATAAATATTAAGTATTTTTTGCGTTGCGCACGCTATTTTCTAAAATAGTAGCTTTAATTACTAGCTATAAGTTGAATAATAAAGTTAAATGTATTCTCATTACACTGTAGCTATTTTTATATAAATAGAATAATAACTTACATATTTTAATAAATAAAAAAATACATTTTTTAAAAATATTTAAAAAATTGCAATGTTTTACAAATATTTTGAAATACAAAAGATATATAATTCTAAAATTAGGTACGGCTTAAAGAGTATGATGCATTTTATAATTCTATAAATTTTTATACATCAGAGGCTACTATTTTAGAAAATAGCGTGCGCAACGCAAAAAATACTTAATATTTATCATAGAATGTTCATATGCTTATGATTTTTAAAATTATGATTATATTTTAAATATTTCATACTTTTCTGAAGCCCCATTCTTTTATAAATAATGTGTAAAAGATTCGAATCATTTAATTTAAATTTAAAAGAATTATACCTGTTTGAAAATTGTTTATATTTTCAGACCTCTAGAAAAATTTAACACCCCTGAGACCCCTTAAAATTTCTCCCCTCTGTTGTCGTAAAACATGGATAAACCCACTTCTAAGTTGTATATTTCAAAAATTGTAGTTGAACCTCTGTACAGAGGTCTGAGATATGTGCAGATAAAATATTATTATAATAGAAGCATTTTTCACAAAAGGAGAACATTTTGAAAATGGGTCATTCTATGTTCATTTTTTTGTCAAAATATTGTACTTAAATAATTTTTTAATGCAATACTATTCTTAAAACTATTTTATATAAATTTCCTAATCTAAGTGACACTAAATGTCATAAATATTATCCATTTATACGCTTTTGCAAAATCACGGTTCCGAACGTAGTCGGATACCTTAAGGCATGGGCCAACTGGACCCGGGCCCAAGGCCTCCCCCTCGGTGGAGGCCTCGTTTCGCTCTTTACTCAGTCTTAATAAGATCATGATCCGGATAATTTTTATGGTCAAATGTTATTCCCACACATATTTTTAGGAAAACAGGGAATTTCAAAATGCTTGTCAATGTCAACTGGAAAAAATGGCAAGACTGTATTATTATGTGATGACCATTGTTCATGTCTAAGCCTAAGCATAATACCATAAACAAACATTCAACTCATTTAGTAGAAATGTGGCCATCTGTAAAGTCGGTTTGTGAGATTGTGAGTCACGTTTGTTTCAAATTTCCATTTGTACAAGTATTTGACAAATCATGCTATGTACTGTCTATTTTTAAATTTCAAAGACAGGACCTACTTTTACATAGGGGCCAAGGGCCTCAAAAAATCTTAAGACGTCTTTGTACGAATTCGTTAATTTTCATTTTCATGTATTAAATATTCTTTGCCTTCATAAAGTACATACCGTTTTCTTTGTTTAAAGGTGTTCGAACAGTTTATTTTATGTTGCATTCTCAAGAAAACAATGCATGCAAGTACGAGGGTGGTCTGAAAAGTTTCCGACCTCAACGTGAAGATGACAGCACTTGTCAATAAAAGCTAGTGAATTTCGTTGTTCATCTGTTGACAGTTACTCACCAAAGTTTCAGCCATTTTGAACGCGCAATTGTTATGTAACAATCGTTTGAGTGAGTTGATGTGAGTGTTTTTGTGAAAATGGACGAAATCGAGTATCGAGCTGTCATTAAATATTTGTTTTTGAAAGCAATGTACCTACACAAATCAAAGATGTGTTGGATTCTGTGTATGGGGACTCTGCACCATCATTTACAACAGTGAAATTTGGCTGACTGAATTTGAACGTGGCCGTAAGAGCTTGGGAGACGATGAACGTTCAGGACGTCCAAATACCGCAACTACCGACGAAACCATCGCCAATGTTCACCAAATGGTGCTAGACGACCACCGAATTAAAGTGAGAGAGATAACAGAGGTTACGAACATGTCAAAAGAACGTGTTTGTCACATATTAAATCAACATTTAGGTATGAGAAAGCTGTCCGCGAGTTGGGAGCCGCGTTTGCTCACGTTAGACCAAAAACGTGTTTGAATGAACATTTCCAACGCTCTGTTGGCCAGTCATGGAATTATTTTAATCGATTATCTTCAAAAAGAAAAAAAACCATTACAGGAGCATACTACGCATCGTTACTTGACAAGCTGAAGACAGAACTTGAGGAAAAACGGCCACATTTGCATAAAAAGAAAAGACAATGCACCGTCTCACACCTCAGCGGTTGCCATGACGAAAATCCACAAATTACGGTTTGAACTGCTTGACCATCTGCCTTACTCACCAGATCTAGCCCCAAGCTACTTCTTTTTGTTTCCTCATCTAAAAAGTGCATTCGGAGGACAGAGATTTTCGTCAAATGAGGAGGCAATCACCTTTGTGAACAATAATTTTGCAGAGAAAAACACCGAGTACTATTTGGATGGGTCACAGAGATGGGAGCATCGCTGGGAGAAGTATGCAGAGTTACAAGGAGACTATCTTGAAAAATAATTCAGAAAAAATGTCTTGTATCTTTGTTAAGTCGGAAACTTTTCAGACCACCCTCGTACAGTACAATATTTTGCAAGTCATATACAACATTATGACAAGAAATACGCGTAATTCTTATTTTTTAATCCCATTCTCGGCAACCCGGCATTTTTACAAACTCGGCCACCCTTCTAAGTTTTCGGGACTTTACAATACCAGTCTCATTTGATGTAAATTAAAAATTTAGCTGCTTCAACCATCAAGAAACACCCCTTGAGAAGACATCTCCGTGACACTTCAATAATCCTACGGATGGATTACTATCACATCCTCCCTTCTTGCCCTTCAGAGACAAATACCTGAACAGCATTACGACGGAACTCGACTCTAGTCTGTGAAATGCAATCCATCATTCCTTCTCTTTTATCTCTATGATCTTATATATGCAAAAGACAGCAGTTGAAGGGGAAAAAAAAATGGTTGCTACTTGCCTTCGTCCGCGGATGGCATGTCACCGCCCTTGGCCCCATGCAAATGATCGCGATCTCATTCAGCATCAAGTTCACGCGGTCTGTTAGTAAACATACAGAGAAGAAACTTTGTGCCTTGCTTCTCTATGGAAGATGGGAGTGAACATTCTTTGGATGAATGACGTTTTGAACCTCAGGGTTATTATAGTATTTGGAGATATATGAATGGAGAGAGAGAGAGAAGGAAAGAAGTGAAGTAAAAAGGTGCTTGTAAGACTAAGCACAATGAATGATCTATAATCCAATTCACATTACATTATTTTGGATTAACCCTTTATCTACCGACGGTACTTATAAGTACCACTCACTTTAAAGTTACATACAATAACCACACATTTTTACGAATATTCTGACGATACTTAGCAGGAATATTCCTTGAAATCCACTCTTCCAAGATATAGGGCAACATGGGTTCTATGATAAGTATTTTAGCGGGGAAGGTGAATAGTTTTATAGCAGAAATTGCGTTTTCAGCGGATTGCGAAGATTATCATTTTTGTCCCGAAAAAATAGTTAATGTCAAAATTTAAGTGATTTATTTTATTTTATTTATTTATTTATTTTTTTTTTTGTATTTTAATAAAGATTTTAGAAAACGATTTGACTATTTATTTTACGTGAACAGTGTATATAATTAATTTTACAGTTGAATATCTTTAATTAATTAATCCCGGACGGATTAAATTTCCCAAAGTTGAGTATTTTGTTTATGTATATCCCTTAATTTTCAATGTAATAATTCAAAAAAAAATATTGCATGAAAAAACTGCAGTAAATTATAATACGGTAGATAAAGGGTTAAACTCACACAAGATCGCATTATCAGATAAACCTAAACATGCACATTTGTCCGAAAAATCATGCTCATACATGTTTTAAATTCGAAAGGCATAAAAAAAGTCTGAAATGGATACTATATTAGAATAATTATTCCATACTCATTGCAGTTTTACCTTACTTATCAGTTATTTTTTCTCCCAAGACAACAATACTACACAAATGAATCTAATCTTCTCTTCAATACCTTAGTTTTAATGCCACGACTGATTCTTGAATGCTTTCTCGGCAATATATTTCATACACATACACACACTGGTTGTCATTAAAGTTGCAAGAACCAGGAAGGAAAGCAAATAACAAAATTTTACTTATTGTACGCATACAGCATAGTCTCACTGGCATAGATAGACTTGAGTGGGCCTTGAATCGAAATTCCTTGAAGGCCCTTTTTTGGAAAATAAATAAAAATCAACGCATTAGTAAAATTTGCTTGAAAGTGTCAACATTTTACACATGTGGAAGCTCTTGTAGCTGGAGGATTCCGTATCTTTGATATGGCTGATAAGGTAATAGCAGTGCCGGTGCCTGTGGTAAACTTCAGGGTTTCGCGAAAGGTTTGATATAAAGTCAAATATTTGCGATCCAATTTCCCTCATTTTGAAAGTTAAGATAAATTGGATATATTTTTTACGTGTAAAATTGAAATTTTTTACTGTAAAATATCATAAATAGTTACATACAAAGACAAGCGTCGCACGGTGAAAATCGGGCCTATCTCGGATGCGGCTAAAAATAGGAACGGAATCTCACTGCTAAATGCAATAACTTGTCTAAAATATGGCAGAATAAAACAGTCAAGAGATGTGAAGTGAATGCTCCAAATTTTCCTTAGTCTTAAACCGAAAGCAGTACTATTCTTTGCATTGTTAAGAAGATAAATCACATTACTTTAGCATTTTTAATACACGATATCATTTACATAAATTTATTAACCAAAGTTATAACTTCTGTTAAAGTTCCTTTGTAAAACAGTCTTATTACGAATAAAGTTAAATTTATATTGTTTTCAATTATTTATCGAAATAGAGTCATTTTTCACTTGGAGATTAATGGCAATTTTTTTTATATCAAAAAGGGGTCCAGAGGTACAGTAAGTTTGGGAAATCCTGGTATACAGTACAGGAGGGAGAAAATTTTGTATGTAATTAAAAAGGAGTAAGATTAAATTTAATAGGTAGGATTTTTAGTAGGTTTAAATTTTTAGGTAATTTGGGGGTATAAAAGTTTCACCACTTGTTCAGCATTTATTAAATATCAAAACGGACTTTTCACCATGTTTTTATTAACTCGCTTTCTTGTTTTTCCGGGTGGAATTTTGTAATTGATTTTAAACTAACTTCCCGATGAGCTCGAAAAGCTAGAGACTTGAAATTTGGACCATAGCTCAGAAGTGAATTACAATGCATGAAAATGTGAAAAAAGAAGGGACAAAAAAACGAAAAGGAGGAGAGAAAGATGAAGAAAAGAAAAAAGTCGAAAACAAAAATTATGCTTTTTAGTGCGTTATAAAAATATGGTACATAAAAAAAAATTTTAGATAAAAAACTTGCTTAATCAGCGATCTATTATTTTATCAGCATTTGTGTGATTTAGTAAAATCTTCAAATAGTTGTAGTGTAAAAAATTTGCTTAAAACTAATTCTCAACAATGAATGTACAAGCTTTTGTTCGAACAGCATCTCTAACTACAAACACAGCTTCAACTTCAAGAACACAAAAAGCTACTGATTGTGATATTCTACCCGTGCAAAAGAACATACTCCAAGGCGGCGTCTTGGATATTGTTTTTAAAGCACTTCGAGAACGTTCTAAATAAAATTGTATTGCTTTAGAGAAAATATTCTACTGTCTATCTAATACTAAGAGAACCTTGAAAGGCACTAATGCAAAAATTTTACTTTTATCTGCAGACTTTCATAAAGTAAATATGAGTGCTTTCGAGCATTGCTGATTTTAAATGCTTAAGGTATCCGACTACGTTCGGAACCGAGATTTTAAAAAAGCGCATAAATGGACAATTTTTATGATATTTAGTGTCACTTAGATTAGAATACATGTATAAAATTGTTTTAAGGACATTTTGACAAAAAAAATTATTTAAATACAATATTTCGGCAAAAAATTAACTTAGAATAATCTTTTTTCAAAATGTTCTTCTTTTGTGAAAAATGCTTCTGTTATAATAATATTTTGCCTGTATATAGCTCAGACCTCTGTACAGAGGCTCAACTACAATATTTGAAAAATTCACATTATTTTCAGAGTTACAAACCATTGAAATAATTATCGGCGTTTTTTTCTTAAAATTGCTCTCCTCTGTTGTCGTAAAACATGGATATAAACCCACTTCTAAGTTATGTGTTTCAAACATTCTAGTTGAGCCTCTGTACAGAGGTCTGAGCTATATACAGGCAAAACATTATTATAATAGAAGCATTTTTCACAAAAGGATTTTGAAAATGGGTCATTCTATGTTCATTTTTTGTCAAAATATATATATTGTACTTAAATAATTTTTATTGTAATACTATTCTTATAAAACAATTTTATATACATTTTCTCTAATCTAACTGACACTAAATATCATAAATATTATCCATTTATTCGCTTTTGCACAATCACGGTTCCGAACGTAGTCGGATTCCTTAAAGGAGAAAAAAAATACATTTCAAACTTTTTTCACATATGTTTCAAAAAGTTTTCTATATTTTTAAAGAAGAGTTTATATCTTAGAAAAATTTCATTTGAAGATTTTGAATGGAATTCAGAAACATGATTATATGTAAAATTTTAGGCTACCTTCACGTAAAAATAGGATTGAACATTTTTTTAGATAGAAAATGCTCCAACATTAAAATCATATTCTGGATTCTCTATCTTATAGAGATAAGAATATAATATCATTCTATTAATTTTAGATTGCATATATATGTATTTTTTTTCTAATAAAATGTATTTCATGTTTTATTTCCCGAATTGTAATGTTAAATAGGCTTTTCATATTTCATGTTAAGGGAAAAAATTGCTATCTATAGAAACATTAATTTCAAAGCTGGTACCACTTCCCAATAATGGAATCACTAGAACTTCAACAAGCTAAGCCATTTCAATATGAAATGTTTCCTTTAGAATAAAATTTTATAAAAACACACTTCTCTACAACACATAATTTGCTGCTTTTCTTTTTCATTTGCACTCTGAATGAAAATGAATAATTTCTGTGGGTTAATATTTTCTGTATGAAATTATGATTGTGAAAATGAATAATTTCTGAGGATTAATATTTTCTGTTTGAAATTATGATTGAAAATGAAAAATTCCTGTATGAAGCTATGACTGAAAATGAATTATTTCTCTATATGGAACTATGATTGAAAATGAATAATTTCTATATGGAACTATCATTGAATAGGAATAATTTCTACATGAAACCATGGTTGAAAATGAATAATTTCTGAGTATTAATACTTTCTGATGAAACTATGATTGAAAATGAATAATTTCTGAGGATTAATACTTTCTGTTGAAACTATGACTGAAAATGAATAATTTCTATACGGAATTATGATTTAAAAGGAAATAGCTCTATATGAAGCTAGGATTTAAAAGGAATAATTTCAATATGGAACTATGATTGAAAAGGAATAATTTC
>BMAV01005287.1:6374-17886 GCA_019973955.1 Trichonephila inaurata madagascariensis
AATGCAACACCCTGAAGGAAGCATACAAATAACATGAAATTTACAACATTCATTAGCCGAGAAGAAATATGCAAATAATTAGAATTTCAGCGCAGACACACATCACGCGCGCCTGTAGCGCCACCTCAAAGCGCTATTTAAGGCTTGAAGATTTCGACGATTTCAAGTTCGGCAATTGTGCTTTTCTTGTGGTTTTTTCAAAAAACGATCAGTTATGTCTCGTAGAAAACAGTGATCATCTTTTGATCAAGTATCCGAGTTCTACAGAGGAGGGATAGTGGCCTAAAGAGATTGTGAATTATCTTTCAGAAAAATCGGTAGTCGTGTTGAACGAAACTAAACAACTGTAATGCAGATATGTGACCGTTCGATGCAGGAGGGTACGACGGACCGACGGGGTCGATCGCATACACCTCAGTGCACCACTTCACTTGAGGACAGGCAAATTGTGTGCATGGCAGTGACGGATCGCTCAGTCAAATCACGAACCATAGCACAGCACATTGAGTCTGTAATGCATCATTCAGTGTCTGCGCGTACCATTCAACGCCGTTTACAGCAGAGTGATCTGTCCGCAAGACGTCCATTGCTTGGTCTACCTTGACGCAGAACTACAGACGTCTCCGCCGCCAATGGTGCGATGAAAGAAGGATGTGGGCGGCAGAATGGAATGAAGTTGTCTTTACTGACGAGTCACGCATCTGTCTGCAACACCACGATGGTCGGATTCGAGTCTGGAGACACCGTGGAGAGAGAATGCTGAACAGCTGCGTTATGCACAGCCACAATGGTCCTGAACCGGGTATTATTGTATGGAGTGGTATTCGATATCACTCTTGCACACTCCTCTAGTACGCATTGCAGGTACTTTAAACAGCTAGCGCTACATCTCCGAGGTGTTGGAGCCAATTGTCCTTCTTTACCTTTAGGGCTTGGCCACAGCCATATTTCAACAGGATAATGCGCGACCACACGTGGTCGCGCTTGTCCGAAGGTTCTTCGTCAATCACCAGATTGAATTACTTCCCTGGCCAGCTCGCTCTACGGGTCTTTCACCGACAGAAAACATGTGGTCCATGGTTGCTCAACGATTGACCCAGATTACACCCCCACCTGCCACACCAGATCAACTTTGGCAACGTGTGGAAGCTGCTTAGTCTGCTGTACCTCAAGAACACATCCAAAGTCTGTTTGAATCATTACCGAGGCGTGTGGCAGTGGTGATCTCCAACAATTGCGGTTACTCTGGCTATTGATTCTGGCAGGAACCACACTTCACAAAAGTCTATAAATTTAATTATTTGATACTTGGTCAAAACATGTTATCTACAAAATAAATTTTGCTGTGCTATCTCTTTTCTTTCTTGGTGTTGCATTTACGGTGTCCAGCAGTGTAATTATCGTGATGTGGGATTATACCTACAATTTTGTTTATCACAGACGGACGCATGAAAAGAATTTTTAGATGAAAAATGTGAGGTGAATTGAATCTCAGCAAGCCCATTTGTACGCGTATCGGATGCGCCTAAACATAATACACGCACATTGGCCTTTTCTTTTCGCAAGCCTAGCCTTTCAATACACTCATTTGTAATAAGTGAAGCCTGGCTTCCGCTCTCCAGAAGACATCTACAGGTCTAATAGTTACCCCAAATATCTCTTACCTACATTAGAGCTGTTCAAAGAAGAGTTTGTGTATTTGGGATCACACATCAGAAGTACACGATATAACATCCACAACTTAGAATTTTCACTTGGTTCACTAGTACCTGGAATAGGGGCAGGCGAAAACACAGAAGCGTTGACAGAAAGTCTACTAGAATTTAACACATTTACAGCACCCTGTTTTCCCCTAGAGCTAACAATTTCGATATGAAGTAAACTGTGGCGGGGTGTCTTGCACTTTTTACATCTAAACTTGCTTTTACAAGTTTTCACACTATGAAAATGAGTTAAACAGTTAAAGCAAACATTATTCGTTTTAACGAAATCTGAATGGCCTTGAACTGACAATTATAAGAACGTATCACGTCTCGACAATGTATGATCTCCATTACACAAAGGACATTGTGACTGGGCGTTAGACGCGACCAAGGTCATCTTTCTTCGAACGTTTCTTTTAGTACGTGAACTCGTAATGGATCTCGCTTGTGTTGCAAGAAATTGCAACAATTCATCTAACTTTGGAATGACATCAGTTGAAAAGGTTCTCTCAAACCAAGTTCTGGAATTTGTATCAAGCTTGAACAATATCATATGCATTAAAAGAGTATCTGTAGTTGAGTCAACCTTGTATTCAAGGGACTCCAACCTTCTTACAAATTCCTTAGTGGAATCTATCAAATTTAGAATTTGTGTGGATGATTCTCCACTCAAGGGCGTTATGTTTGTAAGAGGCCCGTGCCTCTGTCGCGAGCACCTAGATGTGTAGGGAGAAGGGAAGAAACACTTGACATGATTCAACTCTAATCTATCTATTTCAAAACACTAAGATCAGACACAATTTCAACTAATAATCTTAAGAGAAAGTCTCAGTAAAAAACGTGAAGTGGAACAACGACAGTAACACGTAAGCGATTAGTGGACTAACAAACTGAACCCTTCTTTTAATTCAGAATCTAACTTTTTATATGCTTTAATCTAATCTTAATTCAATCTTAGTGAACAATCGTCCACTTTAAGGTTTCCTTCTATCAATAATCAAAGCTCTATAATTCAGATAACATACCTTTAATAGCAATCTCACTCCTCCGCCCCTTCTCCTACTAAAGCTAGAATACCTCGCCTATTTATAGTGAGTTAATTTACATATCCCGATTCTCTTCTTACGAAGGGCTGGTTGTGAATAACGCGAATTAATAGCCCAAAGATTTCCCAAGAGGATTAGTTCGGAGGTCACGTAAAGATCCGTCACATATTGATAAACTTTTTCATTAAGGAGGACATAATTTCTCTTTTATTAAAGTATCTATCCTTTAGCAATTTCCAAGCGATTTTGAAATTATCATTGATAATGGATAAAGAGTTTACGATTTTTAATGCATCTGACTTTAAACTCCCCTTTAAATATTGCAACTTTTGTGTGCTCCCTTTAACTTTTGATTGTTGGAAACTGCAGTTTCAAAAAGATCGGAAAAGGCAAGCCACTCCTCAGTTACACCAGAAAATGTAGGTAGGGATAACGTAGAAAGTTTCATTTCTGCTGTCTGAGCTGAGACTGAACTTTGGCTTGAACCTTGGTTTTCAACTTCAAAATTGGAATTTACTACAGGAGGCCCAAGCTGAGTGTCTATAGCGACAAGTATTGCCTCTAACATATTTAAAATGTCATCCTTTTCCGTACAATAAGTTTCCTAGCAAATACTTACACTGGAGAGCCAAAAAAAAAAAAAAAAAAAAAAAAACCAGTACAGGCGTGCGTATGCAAATAAAGAGATATGAAACCAATCAGAGTATGGCGCTGTGGTCGGCAAAGCCTATATAAGACAACGAATGTCTGGAACAGTTGTTAGATAGTTTACTGCTGCTACAATGGCAGATTATCAAAATTTAAGTGAGTTTGAACGTGGTGTTATAGTCGGCGAACGAGAGATGGGACATAGCATCTCCAAGGTAGTAATGGAATTTGGATTTTCGCGTACGGCCATTTCGGATATTGGGAATCCGGTAAAACATCAAGCCTACGACATCCCTGCAGCCGGGAAAAGATCATGCAAGAAGAGAACCAACGACGACTGACGAGAATCATTAAGCGTGACAGACGTGCAACCCTTCCGCAAATTGCTGCAGATTTTAATGCTAGGTCATCAACAAGTGTCCCCAAGAGAACCATTCAACGAAACATCATAGATATGGGCTTTCGGAGCAGAAGGCTCTCTCGTGTACCCTTGTTGACTGCACGATACAAGGCTTTACGCCTCGCCTGGGCCTGTTAACACCGACATTGGACTGTTGATGACTGGAAACACGTTGCCTGGTCTGACGAGTCTCGTTTCCAATTGAATCAAGCTGACGGACGTGTGCGGGTATGGAGACAACCTCATAAATGCATGGACCCTACATGTCAATAGAGAACTGTTCAAGCTGGTGGAGGCTCTGTCATAGTATGGGGCGTTTGCAGTTGGCATGATATAGGATCCCTGATAAGTCTAGATATGACTCTGACAGGTACGTAAGTATCCTGTCTGATCTCCTGCACCCATTCATGTCCATTGTGCATTCCGACGGACTTGGGAAATTTCAGCAGGACAATGCGTCATCCCACATGTCCAGAATTGCTACAGATTGGCTCCAGGAGCACTCTTCTTAATGTAGACACTTCTGCTGGCCACCAAAATCCCCAGACATAAGCATTATTGAACGTATCTCGGATGCCTTGCAACATGCTGTTTAGAATAGATCTCAACTCCCTCTTATTCCTACTGATTTAAGGACAGTCCTACAGAATTCATGGTGTCAATTACCTCCAGCACTGCTTCAGACATTAATCGAATCCATGCCACGTCGTGTTTCGGCACTTCTGCGTGCTCGAGGGGGCCCTACACGATATTAGGCAGGTGTACCAGTTTTTTTTGGTTCTTCAGTGTATGATAGAATCCAAAATATCCTTTGTTTTAGTTTTAAATTCAAAGAATTGGTTTTTCCGGGCCAATAAACCCACATTATTTAATTACGCAATTTCATCTTCTGTTTTCTTTTGCAATTTTGTAATGGAGAACTTAACACTCTTTTTTTTCTTCAATAAAACCTCAATATCCATTTGAATATAGCAAAAGGAATAATTTAAAGAAAAAAAATAAAAGCAGCTGCTCGCGAATGACTAATTGTTTAGTCGAAAAAAATATGATTCCACTGGCACCCGATGAAAAGAGGGAAAAGTGGAGGAGAAATTCCAAAAAGAATTACAACAGAATATACGTATATGAAATTTAACAAGTGAGGTGAAATGAAACTCAAGTTTTTTGTTATTTTGTTACAGGAACGACAATGGCAGAAATACACGAGTAATTTACCACTTAAGAATAATCGAACAACAATCAATTAGCGGAGAAATAATCATATTTAAGCAGATTAAATTGTTTTGAATATACTTTAATTTAAAATATTACCCTACGAAAATTTCTTTTTAAGCCTAATTCACACAAAGAATTCGAATTTTTCATCATTTGAATTATGGCAATATAATTAAGAAAAATATTTGTCGAAAGAACAACAAGCCAGAAGTTTTGAATTAAAATGTTTCACAACTCAACTCCGGCTATAGGAGGACCAAAATGGTGGAATAAGAAATGGTTCGAAATTTTCTTACCTTACTTGTTGTTTGTTAAATTCTAATAGGAAATGCCATATCTTGCTGCACCTGGATTTAATTACTAATTTCTCGAAAATTGAACTTGTCTGAAAAGAAATAGAATCTCGATAGCAAAAGACGGCCACACACGAACGAATTTGATCACGCACTGTTTGTTTACTCAAAAGAATATTACAATGGAATGCACAGCACGCCATCTGTGGACTGTAAGATGAAACAAATAGTATGAAGTTTATTGGCCTCACACACATACAAATATTAAGGGACTGACAGGTGTTTTTGATGAGTATTTTTTTATACGGGACGGCCTTGAAAACTATACGTACAAAATAAAACATGTGATATCAAACTGCCCAGTTTTTGCCATAGAAATCAGACCAATAATATAATAATATTGGTCTGATAATACTGAAAAGTTAGAATTTTAACAATTTTTATGAATTTATTCAAAGAGTAAATGTTATCGTTGAAAGCAACGTCCAAGAGCATTGTTACGTGCATGATGCAGTAAATAAATGAATTGTCGAAGCTTTTCGTAGATTCATATTTTGCAGTTAAGTATAGTTTGAACTAAGTAATTGAAGTCTCAAAATATAATCTATAAACAAAATTTCCCTAAGTTTAATTTTAAGGAAAAAATAGGGCTGAAGAAAAAATTCTTGGTGTTGGAAAACTGTCAGGGATAGAAACTTACCTATAGGTGAGTTAGAAAACATAATATAGTTTGTTAAAAGACCAAGAAGTCAAACTATGTATCAACAACATTAAGGCTACACACAGAACCCTAAAAATTTCATTTTTACAGAATTTTTTTTTTTTTTTTTTTTGCTTATTTTAGAGGCCCATATCATTGAGATGCTTGCCACGAAATTTCAGATCTGTTAGGAAATTAGTTTTTAAGATATTTAAAGTTTTATGAGCTATGGTTTTGGTTTCGGTTTCATTTTAAAGCATTTTTTCACACTTAAATTGAATTAATTAAAAATATTTTTGAGCTTTTAGTTTGAAATGGTTATTAATTCCAAGTTTCATTACTAAAATAATTTCTGCTGGATTATGTTTTGAGTTTTTTGAGCTCTCATAATTAATTAATTCAGATTAATTTCATGGCCAATTTTTGCTTTAAAAATAGTTTATATAACTTAAAAGCTTTATCATTGATTTTTTCCTGTAGAGAAAATGCCATGGCAAATGTGTTCTGGGTTTCTGTGAGAAATAATATTTCGAAGAGATGGATTACTACTGAAAAAGATGTATCTAAAAATCAGTCCTCAGCTGATTCTGCAATTAAGTACTCTGAATTCAAATGCTGCAGATATAAATGAATATTTCCTCGATGTAGCAAACTATCGTACATTATACTAAACATATTGTAGTACTATATTTTAGTATTTTAAAGTCCTACGCGTCAAGAGCTAAAACTTCCTAAACTGCCCCAATGTAAAACTGAAAAAAAATTAAATTTTATGAGCAAACCTGACTATTTTTAGCGTAAGTTAGTATCATTATTATTTTGTACATAAATGATTCGTGTTTCAAAACTTTTGTGAAAATATTAGGTTAAGATAAAGCTCAATAAACTGACGTCTTAATAAATGCTATAAATACTATGCAAAAATATTTTTTGAATTAAAAATATAATTTTCAGTCATATTTAATAAAAATTGTGTCTTTTATGTAGAACATACATTGGAAAATAACATATTAAAAAATTAGAGTTTTAAGGGCATTAAAAGTTTTTATTTTATGACTTTACAAACTTTAAATGCGTTTTTCTCAGACTTTCAATTTTGAAGGTAAAAGTGTTTTCTAATCCCTAAGTCTTTCATACTGTTCAAGATAGAGCCTTGAATTTTTTTTGTATATACTCCCAAACGTATGTTCTATAAAAGTTAGTATGGATTTAGGACTGAGATCTTTAGTTATTTTTCTATAAAATATATATGCTAAAATTGATATTTTAAAAATTTTCGTGTTTATTCCAAGTTTTTCTAGAAAAATAATTATTAAAAATTAACAAGGGAATAGATTTTCAAATCCATACTAACTTTTGTTTGTAATAACTTAAGAAACATAAATAACTTAAAATGACTAAAAATTGAGTATTTTATAAGAGTTTGAAAAAACTTCAAAAATTCCTAATTCCTTAAAATTGTAAAATAATGGCTGGTAAAACTGACCTTTTGCTTACAGAATCAGCTTAATAATATAATATAAATATAAAGCACCAATTATTTTTACTGTAACTGTCTCCAAAAAAATTTTTTGATAAAGGGTGCTGTGTAGTCTTAAGCTTATTAATGTTTATTTTATTTACATAGATATGTAAATGATAGATATGCATATATTTAATACAAAGTTTTCAATTTTTTTGGAAGAAAAAACATTTTTTGAGTTTTTGGAAAATAATCTTAATTTTTTTTTTTTGCATTATTTTCTTTAGCATCAGACTGTCGACAAATTGTTCGATATTGTCCATTTTGTTACTCATTTCATCATTGAAACGAGCCTCTGCGCATACTTTTCCTGACGTTCCTCATTTCGGATGATATGGGAACAGGAACTGCATTATTTATTTTCTTCTTCGGAATCTGTATCAACGATATTTTTTGAGCTTTGAACGAACTCCAAAATGTCTTTGTCTGCCATAATTAGGGCTGTATACACAATATCATCAACTACAATGAATTCTTCTGATAATGTAATAGAGCAGTCTAATCCGGCTGCTCTTTTCCGTATATTTGTTCGTTACCAGAAAGGAAATCTTTTCGTGTGAAGAGAAAAAAATGCATGGGAATACATAGCAGTTTGCAAGGACCGTTGTATTATTTCGTCTTAAGCGTTTCCGCGTTAAAGCGCATTTCACTGTACGTTTTAAAATATATTTTGCTCTAACATTTGTGATTGATTGAATGTTAACGTCGCACTGTTAAGCTACACGAGGGCTTTTGGCAACGGACTACGTAATTTTGAAATTTGATGCTATTTTGTGACGGATTTATACGCGATCTTCTCACTAATCCTCGTGGGAAATCTTTGGGCTATCAATTCACGTTATTCACAACCAGCCCTTCGTAAGAAAAGAATCGTGATATATATAAATTAACTCACTATAAATAGGCGAGGTTTTCTAGCTTTAGTAGAAGGAGCGGAGATATACTCTAGACAGGTGAGATTGTTATTAAAGGTATAATATTTGAATTATAGAGCTTTAATTATTGATAGAAGGAAACCTTAAAGTGACGATTGTTCAATAAGATTGAATTATGACTAGATTAAAGCAGATAAAAAGTTAGACTCTGAATTAAAAGAAGGGATCAGTTTGCTAGTTGACTAATCACTTACGTGTTACTGTCATTGTTCCATTTCACGATTTTTATTGAGACTTTCTCTTAAGATTATTAGTTGAAATTGTGTCTGATCTTATAGTGTGTGTGTTGAAATAAATAGGTTAGATTCGAATCATATATGTCGAGTGTTTCTTCCCTTCCCCCTAAACATCTAGGTGCTCGCCTCTTACAATTTTCTTTTCCTGAGGTGTGAACTCTTGTAGTGTTTGTTTTAAATTTTAATTGCGATTGTGAGAAAAAGATACAAGTGAACCAGGTTTGTTTACTCAGTTCAATCGATCTTTGACAATGATTAATCATTATAAAATTCTCTTTTTCCAGTGATTGTAATAATGTTTACACATTTAAAAAAAAATGGGTTTTTTTTTCTTTTTTCCTTTTTCATACAATAGATATCTTCCTTTTGTTTCTTTATTTTATGAATTGCTATATTGCTATACGCAAAAGTGGCTCTAAGGCCGGACAAACCGGACCCCTGCCCGGGGCAGCATTTGGATTTGAAAAAAATATTTTGTTTTTTTTTTTTTTTTGAAAAAAAATTATTTTGATTTTCTGAATCTTTTTCAGTGTGAATTTGGTATTTCATTTAATATATATTATTTTTTATTTTGTACTATGTATATTTAAAGACAGTTTTCTTTTATATTGAAACTTGAAGGGTTCGAGGTGGGAGTATATGTTAAATCATGAAATTTAATATGTTTACACATCTTTCACTGGTAACTGTTTCCCCATCCCGGAGTGAGGTCACAACGGACATTTTTTTCACCCTTACGATGCCCGGTGTCAGCTATCCAAAAAGGGACAAGGGCAATAAAAGGTTTTGGTAGATAAAAAGCCACAGGGATGCTTTGTTTTTGTCTTGAGTGTAGTTACTGAAAGTTAAAACAAACGCTTGTGATACCCACCATCTGTAGACTATTTTTCGAAGAAATTGGCCTGCTTAAATGGATGATTTGTTCTCTTACATTTCACTCGTTTGAAATAAAAAACAAGTAAATATGTTCTTAATTTCGAGTTTTTTTTGAATTTTTTAAGACTTAAAATAATATATATAGAGAGAGGGGGTGGAAAAACTGTTAGAGCCGGCCCTGATTCCATGTACTGTCTACTTTTACAGATCTCAATTACTTTTGCATAATGGCCCAGGGTCTCAAAAAAATCTTAGCATTTCCCTTGGCCTAGGGTCTCAAAGAGTCGTAAGATGTCCCTGTATATATGGACCAATAAATGGCAGATTGCTTACTACCATATCATTCCGATAAATTTCTATTGTATAATTGTGTGGAGTGTGGGAGATCGTTTTTTCAAAATATGGATCAATATCTCTTTTCCAATTTGCATCAAGAGCTTTTTTAGACAAGTTTTCCCATCTATACCCTCAAGTGTTTAGTGCTTTCCAATCAGGACTGGAATCTATTCTTTATTAGGAACCTCTTTTCTCTTCTGGGCTTCCTAATAATGTCACAATTGCAACATCTATTAGAGCCATGTACTGAGAGTGAGCCTACTAGTGCTATCAAGGCAAATGGGCTCAAGACTATTGGTAAGTATCCAAAAAAGGATTTTGTGTTTGCCTATACCAAGAAGGGCGATTGATGGATCGAATATTAACGTCGCACTGTTCAGCTACACGAGGGCTTTTGGCGAAGGACCACGTAATTTTGAACCATGATCAAGTGACGTGGACAACACCTGAGCTGGCACCCCTCTCTCTTAACTACCACACTATACCAACGGGAGGACGTTTCAGCTCTCGACAGATTTAACGTGCATCGCTGCCCTATACGGCGGGTCTTTAGTGGTACTGGGCTCGAACTCGTGACAAGGCAAGCCACGGTCCGATACCTATACCACTTGGCTACCGCGGCCACCCAGGAAGGGCGAACTAATGGCACTCTTGCCCTTGATGGCATGTGACGCAATATTTTGGGCCCGCCACCGATGAAAAAGTTTCGCATTTTAATTCAAAATAACAAAGTTTACTATGAAGTATTACGAGCAAACGTGAGTGATCGATCACGGTGCGTTAGGAGGGGGGGGGGGGGGGCCTCGTTTGTTATTGTCCTACAATCCTAACATAATTTACTTATCATCAAATTTGCAACAAGAGAAGTTACACTAATGTTACTTTAATTTGAATTACTCGTATAACTAAAACATTTACAACAGTATAAAGCAAAATCTATTTTTACGTAGTAAATGAAGAGTTTTGAGTTGTTAGTATTTAGTGTTGTTTTCCGAATAATCACATGTCAAAGTTATTTTACGGCCCATCTGTACCTCGTTAAACATTTTACCAGAAAAAATGGCGCGATGCAATACCCTGAAGGAAGAACGCAAATAACATGAAATTTACAACATGCATTAGCGGATGTGAGATATGCAAATGATTATAGAATTTCAGCACAGACACATCACGCGCGCCTGTGGCGCCACCTCAAGGCGCTATTTAAGTCTTGGAGATTTCGACGATTTCAAGTTCGGCAATTGTGCTTTTCTTGCGGTTTTTCAAAAAACGATCAGTTATGTCTCATAGAAAACAGCGATCATCTTTTGATCAAGTATCCGAGTTCGACAGAGGAAGGATAGTGGCATACTGAGATTGTGGATTATCTTTCAGGAAAATCAGTAGCCGTGTTGGACGAAACCAAACAACTGTAATGCGGATATGTGACCGTTGGATGCAGGAGGGTACGACGGACCGACGTGGTCGATCGCATCCATCTCAGTGCACCACTTCAAGTGAGGACAGGCAAATTGTGTGCATGGCAGTGACGGGTCGCTCAGTCACATCACGAACCATAGCACAGCACATTAGGTCTGTAACGCATCATTCAGTGTCTGCACG
>BMAV01005287.1:18332-29407 GCA_019973955.1 Trichonephila inaurata madagascariensis
TTGTCCGAAGGTTCTTCGTCAATCACCAGATTGAATTACTTCCCTGGCCAGCTCGCTCTACGGGTCTTTCACCGACAGAAAACATGTGGTCCATGGTTGCTCAACGATTGACCCAGATTACACCCCCACCTGCCACACCAGATCAACTTTGGCAACGTGTGGAAGCTGCTTAGTCTGCTGTACCTCAAGAACACATCCAAAGTCTGTTTGAATCATTACCGAGGCGTGTGGCAGTGGTGATCTCCAACAATTGCGGTTACTCTGGCTATTGATTCTGGCAGGAACCACACTTCACAAAAGTCTATAAATTTAATTATTTGATACTTGGTCAAAACATGTTATCTACAAAATAAATTTTGCTGTGCTATCTCTTTTCTTTCTTGGTGTTGCATTTACGGTGTCCAGCAGTGTAATTATCGTGATGTGGGATTATACCTACAATTTTGTTTATCACAGACGGACGCATGAAAAGAATTTTTAGATGAAAAATGTGAGGTGAATTGAATCTCAGCAAGCCCATTTGTACGCGTATCGGATGCGCCTAAACATAATACACGCACATTGGCCTTTTCTTTTCGCAAGCCTAGCCTTTCAATACACTCATTTGTAATAAGTGAAGCCTGGCTTCCGCTCTCCAGAAGACATCTACAGGTCTAATAGTTACCCCAAATATCTCTTACCTACATTAGAGCTGTTCAAAGAAGAGTTTGTGTATTTGGGATCACACATCAGAAGTACACGATATAACATCCACAACTTAGAATTTTCACTTGGTTCACTAGTACCTGGAATAGGGGCAGGCGAAAACACAGAAGCGTTGACAGAAAGTCTACTAGAATTTAACACATTTACAGCACCCTGTTTTCCCCTAGAGCTAACAATTTCGATATGAAGTAAACTGTGGCGGGGTGTCTTGCACTTTTTACATCTAAACTTGCTTTTACAAGTTTTCACACTATGAAAATGAGTTAAACAGTTAAAGCAAACATTATTCGTTTTAACGAAATCTGAATGGCCTTGAACTGACAATTATAAGAACGTATCACGTCTCGACAATGTATGATCTCCATTACACAAAGGACATTGTGACTGGGCGTTAGACGCGACCAAGGTCATCTTTCTTCGAACGTTTCTTTTAGTACGTGAACTCGTAATGGATCTCGCTTGTGTTGCAAGAAATTGCAACAATTCATCTAACTTTGGAATGACATCAGTTGAAAAGGTTCTCTCAAACCAAGTTCTGGAATTTGTATCAAGCTTGAACAATATCATATGCATTAAAAGAGTATCTGTAGTTGAGTCAACCTTGTATTCAAGGGACTCCAACCTTCTTACAAATTCCTTAGTGGAATCTATCAAATTTAGAATTTGTGTGGATGATTCTCCACTCAAGGGCGTTATGTTTGTAAGAGGCCCGTGCCTCTGTCGCGAGCACCTAGATGTGTAGGGAGAAGGGAAGAAACACTTGACATGATTCAACTCTAATCTATCTATTTCAAAACACTAAGATCAGACACAATTTCAACTAATAATCTTAAGAGAAAGTCTCAGTAAAAAACGTGAAGTGGAACAACGACAGTAACACGTAAGCGATTAGTGGACTAACAAACTGAACCCTTCTTTTAATTCAGAATCTAACTTTTTATATGCTTTAATCTAATCTTAATTCAATCTTAGTGAACAATCGTCCACTTTAAGGTTTCCTTCTATCAATAATCAAAGCTCTATAATTCAGATAACATACCTTTAATAGCAATCTCACTCCTCCGCCCCTTCTCCTACTAAAGCTAGAATACCTCGCCTATTTATAGTGAGTTAATTTACATATCCCGATTCTCTTCTTACGAAGGGCTGGTTGTGAATAACGCGAATTAATAGCCCAAAGATTTCCCAAGAGGATTAGTTCGGAGGTCACGTAAAGATCCGTCACATATTGATAAACTTTTTCATTAAGGAGGACATAATTTCTCTTTTATTAAAGTATCTATCCTTTAGCAATTTCCAAGCGATTTTGAAATTATCATTGATAATGGATAAAGAGTTTACGATTTTTAATGCATCTGACTTTAAACTCCCCTTTAAATATTGCAACTTTTGTGTGCTCCCTTTAACTTTTGATTGTTGGAAACTGCAGTTTCAAAAAGATCGGAAAAGGCAAGCCACTCCTCAGTTACACCAGAAAATGTAGGTAGGGATAACGTAGAAAGTTTCATTTCTGCTGTCTGAGCTGAGACTGAACTTTGGCTTGAACCTTGGTTTTCAACTTCAAAATTGGAATTTACTACAGGAGGCCCAAGCTGAGTGTCTATAGCGACAAGTATTGCCTCTAACATATTTAAAATGTCATCCTTTTCCGTACAATAAGTTTCCTAGCAAATACTTACACTGGAGAGCCAAAAAAAAAAAAAAAAAAAAAAAAACCAGTACAGGCGTGCGTATGCAAATAAAGAGATATGAAACCAATCAGAGTATGGCGCTGTGGTCGGCAAAGCCTATATAAGACAACGAATGTCTGGAACAGTTGTTAGATAGTTTACTGCTGCTACAATGGCAGATTATCAAAATTTAAGTGAGTTTGAACGTGGTGTTATAGTCGGCGAACGAGAGATGGGACATAGCATCTCCAAGGTAGTAATGGAATTTGGATTTTCGCGTACGGCCATTTCGGATATTGGGAATCCGGTAAAACATCAAGCCTACGACATCCCTGCAGCCGGGAAAAGATCATGCAAGAAGAGAACCAACGACGACTGACGAGAATCATTAAGCGTGACAGACGTGCAACCCTTCCGCAAATTGCTGCAGATTTTAATGCTAGGTCATCAACAAGTGTCCCCAAGAGAACCATTCAACGAAACATCATAGATATGGGCTTTCGGAGCAGAAGGCTCTCTCGTGTACCCTTGTTGACTGCACGATACAAGGCTTTACGCCTCGCCTGGGCCTGTTAACACCGACATTGGACTGTTGATGACTGGAAACACGTTGCCTGGTCTGACGAGTCTCGTTTCCAATTGAATCAAGCTGACGGACGTGTGCGGGTATGGAGACAACCTCATAAATGCATGGACCCTACATGTCAATAGAGAACTGTTCAAGCTGGTGGAGGCTCTGTCATAGTATGGGGCGTTTGCAGTTGGCATGATATAGGATCCCTGATAAGTCTAGATATGACTCTGACAGGTACGTAAGTATCCTGTCTGATCTCCTGCACCCATTCATGTCCATTGTGCATTCCGACGGACTTGGGAAATTTCAGCAGGACAATGCGTCATCCCACATGTCCAGAATTGCTACAGATTGGCTCCAGGAGCACTCTTCTTAATGTAGACACTTCTGCTGGCCACCAAAATCCCCAGACATAAGCATTATTGAACGTATCTCGGATGCCTTGCAACATGCTGTTTAGAATAGATCTCAACTCCCTCTTATTCCTACTGATTTAAGGACAGTCCTACAGAATTCATGGTGTCAATTACCTCCAGCACTGCTTCAGACATTAATCGAATCCATGCCACGTCGTGTTTCGGCACTTCTGCGTGCTCGAGGGGGCCCTACACGATATTAGGCAGGTGTACCAGTTTTTTTTGGTTCTTCAGTGTATGATAGAATCCAAAATATCCTTTGTTTTAGTTTTAAATTCAAAGAATTGGTTTTTCCGGGCCAATAAACCCACATTATTTAATTACGCAATTTCATCTTCTGTTTTCTTTTGCAATTTTGTAATGGAGAACTTAACACTCTTTTTTTTCTTCAATAAAACCTCAATATCCATTTGAATATAGCAAAAGGAATAATTTAAAGAAAAAAAATAAAAGCAGCTGCTCGCGAATGACTAATTGTTTAGTCGAAAAAAATATGATTCCACTGGCACCCGATGAAAAGAGGGAAAAGTGGAGGAGAAATTCCAAAAAGAATTACAACAGAATATACGTATATGAAATTTAACAAGTGAGGTGAAATGAAACTCAAGTTTTTTGTTATTTTGTTACAGGAACGACAATGGCAGAAATACACGAGTAATTTACCACTTAAGAATAATCGAACAACAATCAATTAGCGGAGAAATAATCATATTTAAGCAGATTAAATTGTTTTGAATATACTTTAATTTAAAATATTACCCTACGAAAATTTCTTTTTAAGCCTAATTCACACAAAGAATTCGAATTTTTCATCATTTGAATTATGGCAATATAATTAAGAAAAATATTTGTCGAAAGAACAACAAGCCAGAAGTTTTGAATTAAAATGTTTCACAACTCAACTCCGGCTATAGGAGGACCAAAATGGTGGAATAAGAAATGGTTCGAAATTTTCTTACCTTACTTGTTGTTTGTTAAATTCTAATAGGAAATGCCATATCTTGCTGCACCTGGATTTAATTACTAATTTCTCGAAAATTGAACTTGTCTGAAAAGAAATAGAATCTCGATAGCAAAAGACGGCCACACACGAACGAATTTGATCACGCACTGTTTGTTTACTCAAAAGAATATTACAATGGAATGCACAGCACGCCATCTGTGGACTGTAAGATGAAACAAATAGTATGAAGTTTATTGGCCTCACACACATACAAATATTAAGGGACTGACAGGTGTTTTTGATGAGTATTTTTTTATACGGGACGGCCTTGAAAACTATACGTACAAAATAAAACATGTGATATCAAACTGCCCAGTTTTTGCCATAGAAATCAGACCAATAATATAATAATATTGGTCTGATAATACTGAAAAGTTAGAATTTTAACAATTTTTATGAATTTATTCAAAGAGTAAATGTTATCGTTGAAAGCAACGTCCAAGAGCATTGTTACGTGCATGATGCAGTAAATAAATGAATTGTCGAAGCTTTTCGTAGATTCATATTTTGCAGTTAAGTATAGTTTGAACTAAGTAATTGAAGTCTCAAAATATAATCTATAAACAAAATTTCCCTAAGTTTAATTTTAAGGAAAAAATAGGGCTGAAGAAAAAATTCTTGGTGTTGGAAAACTGTCAGGGATAGAAACTTACCTATAGGTGAGTTAGAAAACATAATATAGTTTGTTAAAAGACCAAGAAGTCAAACTATGTATCAACAACATTAAGGCTACACACAGAACCCTAAAAATTTCATTTTTACAGAATTTTTTTTTTTTTTTTTTTTGCTTATTTTAGAGGCCCATATCATTGAGATGCTTGCCACGAAATTTCAGATCTGTTAGGAAATTAGTTTTTAAGATATTTAAAGTTTTATGAGCTATGGTTTTGGTTTCGGTTTCATTTTAAAGCATTTTTTCACACTTAAATTGAATTAATTAAAAATATTTTTGAGCTTTTAGTTTGAAATGGTTATTAATTCCAAGTTTCATTACTAAAATAATTTCTGCTGGATTATGTTTTGAGTTTTTTGAGCTCTCATAATTAATTAATTCAGATTAATTTCATGGCCAATTTTTGCTTTAAAAATAGTTTATATAACTTAAAAGCTTTATCATTGATTTTTTCCTGTAGAGAAAATGCCATGGCAAATGTGTTCTGGGTTTCTGTGAGAAATAATATTTCGAAGAGATGGATTACTACTGAAAAAGATGTATCTAAAAATCAGTCCTCAGCTGATTCTGCAATTAAGTACTCTGAATTCAAATGCTGCAGATATAAATGAATATTTCCTCGATGTAGCAAACTATCGTACATTATACTAAACATATTGTAGTACTATATTTTAGTATTTTAAAGTCCTACGCGTCAAGAGCTAAAACTTCCTAAACTGCCCCAATGTAAAACTGAAAAAAAATTAAATTTTATGAGCAAACCTGACTATTTTTAGCGTAAGTTAGTATCATTATTATTTTGTACATAAATGATTCGTGTTTCAAAACTTTTGTGAAAATATTAGGTTAAGATAAAGCTCAATAAACTGACGTCTTAATAAATGCTATAAATACTATGCAAAAATATTTTTTGAATTAAAAATATAATTTTCAGTCATATTTAATAAAAATTGTGTCTTTTATGTAGAACATACATTGGAAAATAACATATTAAAAAATTAGAGTTTTAAGGGCATTAAAAGTTTTTATTTTATGACTTTACAAACTTTAAATGCGTTTTTCTCAGACTTTCAATTTTGAAGGTAAAAGTGTTTTCTAATCCCTAAGTCTTTCATACTGTTCAAGATAGAGCCTTGAATTTTTTTTGTATATACTCCCAAACGTATGTTCTATAAAAGTTAGTATGGATTTAGGACTGAGATCTTTAGTTATTTTTCTATAAAATATATATGCTAAAATTGATATTTTAAAAATTTTCGTGTTTATTCCAAGTTTTTCTAGAAAAATAATTATTAAAAATTAACAAGGGAATAGATTTTCAAATCCATACTAACTTTTGTTTGTAATAACTTAAGAAACATAAATAACTTAAAATGACTAAAAATTGAGTATTTTATAAGAGTTTGAAAAAACTTCAAAAATTCCTAATTCCTTAAAATTGTAAAATAATGGCTGGTAAAACTGACCTTTTGCTTACAGAATCAGCTTAATAATATAATATAAATATAAAGCACCAATTATTTTTACTGTAACTGTCTCCAAAAAAATTTTTTGATAAAGGGTGCTGTGTAGTCTTAAGCTTATTAATGTTTATTTTATTTACATAGATATGTAAATGATAGATATGCATATATTTAATACAAAGTTTTCAATTTTTTTGGAAGAAAAAACATTTTTTGAGTTTTTGGAAAATAATCTTAATTTTTTTTTTTTGCATTATTTTCTTTAGCATCAGACTGTCGACAAATTGTTCGATATTGTCCATTTTGTTACTCATTTCATCATTGAAACGAGCCTCTGCGCATACTTTTCCTGACGTTCCTCATTTCGGATGATATGGGAACAGGAACTGCATTATTTATTTTCTTCTTCGGAATCTGTATCAACGATATTTTTTGAGCTTTGAACGAACTCCAAAATGTCTTTGTCTGCCATAATTAGGGCTGTATACACAATATCATCAACTACAATGAATTCTTCTGATAATGTAATAGAGCAGTCTAATCCGGCTGCTCTTTTCCGTATATTTGTTCGTTACCAGAAAGGAAATCTTTTCGTGTGAAGAGAAAAAAATGCATGGGAATACATAGCAGTTTGCAAGGACCGTTGTATTATTTCGTCTTAAGCGTTTCCGCGTTAAAGCGCATTTCACTGTACGTTTTAAAATATATTTTGCTCTAACATTTGTGATTGATTGAATGTTAACGTCGCACTGTTAAGCTACACGAGGGCTTTTGGCAACGGACTACGTAATTTTGAAATTTGATGCTATTTTGTGACGGATTTATACGCGATCTTCTCACTAATCCTCGTGGGAAATCTTTGGGCTATCAATTCACGTTATTCACAACCAGCCCTTCGTAAGAAAAGAATCGTGATATATATAAATTAACTCACTATAAATAGGCGAGGTTTTCTAGCTTTAGTAGAAGGAGCGGAGATATACTCTAGACAGGTGAGATTGTTATTAAAGGTATAATATTTGAATTATAGAGCTTTAATTATTGATAGAAGGAAACCTTAAAGTGACGATTGTTCAATAAGATTGAATTATGACTAGATTAAAGCAGATAAAAAGTTAGACTCTGAATTAAAAGAAGGGATCAGTTTGCTAGTTGACTAATCACTTACGTGTTACTGTCATTGTTCCATTTCACGATTTTTATTGAGACTTTCTCTTAAGATTATTAGTTGAAATTGTGTCTGATCTTATAGTGTGTGTGTTGAAATAAATAGGTTAGATTCGAATCATATATGTCGAGTGTTTCTTCCCTTCCCCCTAAACATCTAGGTGCTCGCCTCTTACAATTTTCTTTTCCTGAGGTGTGAACTCTTGTAGTGTTTGTTTTAAATTTTAATTGCGATTGTGAGAAAAAGATACAAGTGAACCAGGTTTGTTTACTCAGTTCAATCGATCTTTGACAATGATTAATCATTATAAAATTCTCTTTTTCCAGTGATTGTAATAATGTTTACACATTTAAAAAAAAATGGGTTTTTTTTTCTTTTTTCCTTTTTCATACAATAGATATCTTCCTTTTGTTTCTTTATTTTATGAATTGCTATATTGCTATACGCAAAAGTGGCTCTAAGGCCGGACAAACCGGACCCCTGCCCGGGGCAGCATTTGGATTTGAAAAAAATATTTTGTTTTTTTTTTTTTTTTGAAAAAAAATTATTTTGATTTTCTGAATCTTTTTCAGTGTGAATTTGGTATTTCATTTAATATATATTATTTTTTATTTTGTACTATGTATATTTAAAGACAGTTTTCTTTTATATTGAAACTTGAAGGGTTCGAGGTGGGAGTATATGTTAAATCATGAAATTTAATATGTTTACACATCTTTCACTGGTAACTGTTTCCCCATCCCGGAGTGAGGTCACAACGGACATTTTTTTCACCCTTACGATGCCCGGTGTCAGCTATCCAAAAAGGGACAAGGGCAATAAAAGGTTTTGGTAGATAAAAAGCCACAGGGATGCTTTGTTTTTGTCTTGAGTGTAGTTACTGAAAGTTAAAACAAACGCTTGTGATACCCACCATCTGTAGACTATTTTTCGAAGAAATTGGCCTGCTTAAATGGATGATTTGTTCTCTTACATTTCACTCGTTTGAAATAAAAAACAAGTAAATATGTTCTTAATTTCGAGTTTTTTTTGAATTTTTTAAGACTTAAAATAATATATATAGAGAGAGGGGGTGGAAAAACTGTTAGAGCCGGCCCTGATTCCATGTACTGTCTACTTTTACAGATCTCAATTACTTTTGCATAATGGCCCAGGGTCTCAAAAAAATCTTAGCATTTCCCTTGGCCTAGGGTCTCAAAGAGTCGTAAGATGTCCCTGTATATATGGACCAATAAATGGCAGATTGCTTACTACCATATCATTCCGATAAATTTCTATTGTATAATTGTGTGGAGTGTGGGAGATCGTTTTTTCAAAATATGGATCAATATCTCTTTTCCAATTTGCATCAAGAGCTTTTTTAGACAAGTTTTCCCATCTATACCCTCAAGTGTTTAGTGCTTTCCAATCAGGACTGGAATCTATTCTTTATTAGGAACCTCTTTTCTCTTCTGGGCTTCCTAATAATGTCACAATTGCAACATCTATTAGAGCCATGTACTGAGAGTGAGCCTACTAGTGCTATCAAGGCAAATGGGCTCAAGACTATTGGTAAGTATCCAAAAAAGGATTTTGTGTTTGCCTATACCAAGAAGGGCGATTGATGGATCGAATATTAACGTCGCACTGTTCAGCTACACGAGGGCTTTTGGCGAAGGACCACGTAATTTTGAACCATGATCAAGTGACGTGGACAACACCTGAGCTGGCACCCCTCTCTCTTAACTACCACACTATACCAACGGGAGGACGTTTCAGCTCTCGACAGATTTAACGTGCATCGCTGCCCTATACGGCGGGTCTTTAGTGGTACTGGGCTCGAACTCGTGACAAGGCAAGCCACGGTCCGATACCTATACCACTTGGCTACCGCGGCCACCCAGGAAGGGCGAACTAATGGCACTCTTGCCCTTGATGGCATGTGACGCAATATTTTGGGCCCGCCACCGATGAAAAAGTTTCGCATTTTAATTCAAAATAACAAAGTTTACTATGAAGTATTACGAGCAAACGTGAGTGATCGATCACGGTGCGTTAGGAGGGGGGGGGGGGGGGCCTCGTTTGTTATTGTCCTACAATCCTAACATAATTTACTTATCATCAAATTTGCAACAAGAGAAGTTACACTAATGTTACTTTAATTTGAATTACTCGTATAACTAAAACATTTACAACAGTATAAAGCAAAATCTATTTTTACGTAGTAAATGAAGAGTTTTGAGTTGTTAGTATTTAGTGTTGTTTTCCGAATAATCACATGTCAAAGTTATTTTACGGCCCATCTGTACCTCGTTAAACATTTTACCAGAAAAAATGGCGCGTTGATCCAAGAAGGCTCGACACCCCTAGCCTATACAAACGGTTCTTCTGGTGAAACATTCTTGAATGGAGGTTCGAGGGTATTCATGGCCACTCCAAGCGATGTAACCTACCAACAAGTAATCTGCCATTGCCTCTTGCTTCACTTGTGAACTTCGGCTGATAATTGAGGATCTATATGAGACTCTCTATTCTAGAACAGGCTGAAGGTCATTTTTTGTGACACAAAAGAAACCCTTCAGGCAATTCAAAATGGAGGCTCAGGAATTACTGATGAGATTTTCTCGCGCCTGTTTAGATTATAGGAGTTAAAGTCTATTTTCTCCAATGGTTACCTGCACATATTGACGTTACAGGCAATGAAAATGTGGATCAACTGGCTAAAGAGGCTAGAAATCTTAATAGTGACAACCTTGTCAACGTTACCTTATTAGACGCAAATGCTACCGCAAATTTCAAATTGAGAGAGAGAAGTCAATTCTTGTAAGGCATCAACTCTGTAATATAAGCGGAGACCGCCTTATAAGAAAGAGTATTGCTTGGCTAAGAACAAGTTATTAAAGAGGAATGAAGATTGATAGGGATGGTAGAAGAACTTATAGGAATTGGAATAACTGTTTAGATTCAAAGTCAACACCTGCTCATATTTTTGACTGTCCAGCTGTTCTTGCTACCCTGCAAGAAATAGGAGTCTTGTTTTCGTCAACAAACCTCTATGTGGATAATATTGAACAGATTTCCAGAACAGTCATTTGGGCCCATGGTACTGCCTGATTTCGTCCCGTCATGGACACGACATCATCATCATCTGTTCTGGATTTTCATCAAGCGTACAATATCGTGGACTTCAGTAGACCTTACTAGTCTTGTAGAAGAATATAAAAATTGCAATTTTTTGTTCTGAAGTAGATCTGTTTGAAATGCATTCAGTAGAAAAACCATAAATTTTTTGCTTAAATAGTGCTTACACAATAATATGGAAAATTTTATATTTTCCATAGGTTGATTTAATTTGATAAATATTGTACTAAAGCTATTAATTAAGCTGAATTTGTATTTAATGCTGGTCAAGAATCACAATTCA
>BMAV01005287.1:29801-128548 GCA_019973955.1 Trichonephila inaurata madagascariensis
TATATATATAAAGTCTTAAAAAATTCAAAATAATTCGAAATTAAGGATGTAATTACTTGTTATTATTTCAAGCGAATGAAATGGAAGATAAGGAATCTTCTATTTAAGCAGTTCAATTTCTTCGAAAAATAGTCTACTAATGGTGGGGACCACATGCGTTTGTTTTAATTTACAATAACTACACTTAAGACTAAAATGAAGCATCTCCTGTGAAGCATCCTAAACCTCTTATTACTCTTGTCTCCTTTTGAACTCCACCTTCACTTGTGACCTCGCTCCGGAATGGGGAGAAAGTTACTAGTTAAAGATGTGTAAACATATTAAACTTTATGCTTTAACATATACTCCCGCCTCAAACCCTTGAAGTTTGAACATAAAAGAAAACTGTCATTAAATATACAGAGTAAAAAGTAAAAAAATTAAGATACGTTAAATGAAATACCAAATTCAGATCTAATAACATTTCAGAAAATATATCAAATTTTTTGTAACAATAAAAAATGTATTTTTCAAATTTGATCAAAATGCCGCCCTTAAAATTTGCCACACAGGGCAAGGGTCCGGTTTGTCCGGCCCTAGAGCCGCCCCTGACCTTGGCTTCAATGCTTACAGCCCAGGCAATGAAGTTGGCGATATTTTTTATTCTCTGAGAGTACTGAAATTTTATCCTTCAATTATATTATTCAATAACGATTAAATTAATCGTTACGGGCTATCGTGAAGCCGTCCTCTTTCAGTCGAAAAGAGTATTCCGCTCATGTTCTTTTCATTTCAATCGTTTCAGTTTCTTTATTAACTAAAATAACCAATCACTTTTATTTTTCTAACTCCAGTTATTTTTCTTAAATAATTAGAAATTGCAATTGTTAGTTTTTTGGAGCTGCGGTGACCGACTTACAATTCTTCCAAATAGTTTTAAAAGAATGGAAACAGTTTCCCCACGATGTTAATTATTTAATTAAATGAACAGACCTTTTGTGATGTATTTATATATATTAAATCTTTAATTAAAACACAGCAAAATGATCTTGGAAAAAGTTGTGTTTCGTACAATTGCTTTAATACCAAAGACATTGTTTTGAGCGATACAATTAGATATGTTCTATTTCAAAGGTATGTTTTATTTGTAATGTGTTTATTTATGTTGTAGATTTTATAAATGCTAGTAATATGGCTGTAGATATTCGAGAAAGGCAACCTTATTTTAAAGATTTCTTGTTCAGTGACAATAGCGATTACTAATTCAGTGTTGCATTTTTATAAAACTGTTGATACACTTTCACATCCACTTTTTAGAATATTTATCGGTTTAAGGAAGGGAAAAAATAGTTATCATGCTTAAAAGTTCTTAGGGAATAGTTTTCTCTTTCAGAATATGATGTATTATCCATAACAGGATCAAAAAATAATCACCGTATTTATAATTCTTATGAAAAAAAATTGGTTCAATTTTGTGTGTGTGATATTATGGATTGTAAGTTTGAAATTTTTCTTTTTTAGATTTTGAACTTCAATGATTGTTTAACTAAATTTATCTATTAACTGAGGATTTTTTCAGAAACGTTTTTACAATTTTTAATCTTTCGAGTTGGATATAGATTGCTAGATTTTAAATAAATCAACAATTTTCAAATTTGCAATAACATTGATACTAGGTTTAAAACTATAATTTTTATTTATTCTATGATTAAGGAAATTTTAATCTAGAAATATGAAAGCATTTTAAGTTTTGAAGGATACTTTTAATATGAATTTATTTTCTTTTTTATGAAGTGAAAGTTTGAGTTTCTTATGTAATTTATGTGGCCACGGTAACCGAGTGGTCAAGGTATCGGATTGTGGCCGGCCTTGTCGCGAGTTCGAGCCCAGTACCACTAAAGACCCACCATGTAGTGGAGCGATGCATGTTAAATCTGTTGAGAGCTCAAACGTCCTCCCGTTGGTGTGGTAGTTAGGAGAGGGGGTGCCAGCTCAGGTGTCGTCCTCGTCGCTTGACCATGGTTCAAAATTATGAAGTCTGTTGCCAAAAGCCCTCGTGTAGCTGAACAGTGCAATCTTAATATTCACTCACTCACTTATGTAATTTACTTTATAAATTTTATATAGTTAGTGTTATTGTTGACTAAACTTAAATTTATTAATAATAACTTTTTATAATTTATTGGTTATTAGTATAAATCTTCAGTTGTATTCGAGCATTAATTATTTCTGTCTTCTGAAAAATTTTAGCAGAATTATTTACAAGTAGAGCATGAGACGTTTTTAAAATGGTATTCAAACTATTGTAGGATATACAATTAAAATTAGCTCTTATTTCTATGGGTAACTTCATGTAGTCCAAGGCACGACGTATAGATATAGATCCATATAATTTACTTTGGTACTTGCGTATTATCCCAACAATCACTAATGTTCAAGATAACTCGCCTAGTTGGCAACCCCAATTTCGCATGTGTTGTATGTGCTGAATTGGCAATCATGTGATTTGTTTCATATCATGTCACCAGTAGGTTGTGTTAATATGTTAGTAAGTAACTTTACTTTCATTGTTTGGTTTCATATTCATGATAATCAACAAGATTAAAAATTTTTAACGAATTATATATTTACTTTAAACATTTTTCGTAAAGAATCTTAACTGTTTCTGTTTCTTTAATTTTTTTGTCTGTCTTGCTCCGTATAAGCATATTATTCACTTACTGAAAATATTACTTTTATTGGAAAAAAAAACTATTGTACATTTTTTGGTTACATATATTACTTAACTTAAATTATCTGCCCAGATATGTTGAAAAATTTGATATAAGAATGTGTGCTTGTGTGAGAGAAAATGAATTTTAAAAAATGGTACTAATCAAAAATTAATTTGATTTTGTATCATTTTTAGTAGTTGATACTTTAAGACTGTCTGACTAATGATAAGGAATGGGACCCAAATTCAGAATATTTTTTCATATATAAAAGTATACTCAAACATTAATATTATATTTTGCCTTCATTATCCTGTAGAGAATTACTTATTTTATCATACTACTCATTTTTATCAGAGTTGACATATTTTTTCTTTTATAAAATGTGTTTCGCATTTTTTCTCCTATTCTGTAATACTAAATGAGCTATCTCTTTACATGCTAAAAGGAAAAAACTGATTATTTATGAAACATTTTGAAATTTTAAAAACTCTATATTATAAACAAATGCATGAGTTACAATGTCACAAAATTTGAGGCATTTTTTCTGTCCGAAAATGTGCTCAACGTTCACACTATGGCGAAAACAGCCTTAAATGACTAGTTTTAACAGTGGAACTTTTTAATAGACTAGAAATTTAAGAGGATAATGGGCAATTTTGGGCATTAATTCTTGATGTTTATCATTATTTAATGCTAACTGTAATTTTTTTTTTCTGATTTAAAAAAAATGTTTCAACATTAATATTGCATTTTAACTTGAATATCTTTTAGAGAGCAAAGTGTTCCATTATGCTATTTATTTCTGTTTTGAATCTCCATTTATTTATTTATTTTTTCATTATTTTTTGAATAAATGTTCCATACTTCATCTCCTGTAATATATTGCTATATTAATTTTTATCTTTATATAAATATATAGAATAAAAAATGGCTCATTTCTAAAATATTCAAAAATTGAAAAGATTCAATAAGATGAATAGTTAAGTGTCATAATTATACAAGCATATTTTAGCTTTTACAACTTTTTTTTGCAAATATATTCAGAGTCTGTGTCTTGTTCTGTAATATTAGGTGAAGATAGCAATAAATCTTAGCTAAGTTATATATATAGATTACGATTGCTTATTTTTATGAAAGGGAAGATAGTTAAAATTTTATTTAGAATTATTTTCTCTGTCCTTGGAAAAGAAGGTCCATGTTACCTGATAGATGTATTGCTATTCTTCAAATGTGTTAAATTATTCATTCTGAAAATTGTTATTGATGAACTCTAATAACATATTATGTATCACAATATAAAACAAAGTTTACACTGTGAGTAATCTTATTTTTTAATAATTTGCAATTTTAAAGTATTTAGAAAATTTGAAGATGTAGAAAAAGGCATTGGATCTTGTTTGTAGTTTTTATTGTATGTCCCTCTCTATTATTTATGTAATTTAATACTTTGCATTTTTAAAACAAAATATTCTATTTTTTAAGCATTAGTTATATGCTTTAAAAATATTGTTAAGCTTGTCCTTTATTTTAAGATTTTTTGCCTAAAAAAAATGTCTTCCAACAAACTGCAGTCCAGTTGGATTATAAGTGTTTGATTGTAATCTGATCATTTGATGTTTTTCTTAATGATCCTGATTTTCCTGGCGTAAGTAATATTGTAATGTTTTCTGAAATATTTTTTTATTGTATATTCATAAAATATTATTTTGGTTCTACCATTTAAAATTTCTTGATAAATAAAGGTAGTTGTGAACAATATAATTGGCTTTTAATTGAAATGTAAAAATAATGATACTCTTAACATGGTGTCTTTTGCTGCCACGAATAAAAATGCAAACAATAAAATTAGTTCAAAAATATTTATTAGTAAAGTAGTTTTAACAAGAGTAAAAAAGACAAAATTCAGTTTAAACATTCTGCTAAAATTGTGAATACCCCTTATAAGTACCAATTTGAAATTTTGTGAGACATTGGAGAATTAGTAAATACATTTATATTTTGTAGCTATTAATATCTACTGAAATGTTATGATAGAGTTTTGTATTTCTACATAAAATTACTTTCACCTTAATTCCTGACACCACAATTAAATGAATCTAATGACATTAATGTAAAAATTCATGAAACTTCAAACTATGTTTTTTTTTCCTGTCCCCCCTTCCCTTATCATGAATGGGTTTGATGACACTACTTAGGTGCTTAGTTTGAACCAAAACTAAACTTTATTGATGGGTTTTGAGGAACAAAGTCTTTATCTACGATTGATTACTGTATCTTGAAATAGTTTGACAAGAACTTCTTCATTAATTGGTACACTCAAACCCCCTGTTTTTTTTATAAGGGGTAGGGGACAGCATAAATGAGAACACTTTAAAAAATTATATATTCTGGAGCATCATAAATAGTTATAAAATATAATGTTTGCTATACATTTTAAAGGAAAAAAAATCATTCGGTAAATAGGGACCACATAAAAAAAGTCCCACATAGAAAGCATATTAATCAGAATCTCGCAATATAGCTAGAAATTGGTCTTCTTCAGCTAGCATTTCTCTTTAATCAATTCTCCATTTATGGGGATTTGTATTCGAGTTAATTCTTGGATCCAAAATGCAAGTACCTTCTATATTTATTATAATATTTCTTGAATGAGATCCTCTTGTTGCATTTTCATTTGGGGCTCAGTTACTAGATTTATATATTTCACTTGCATATTTTTTATGGCTCTTATAGTGAATTCACATGATCTAAGTTCTTTAACTCCTTCAGAGACGCTGGTTGCAAGGCGCAACCACAATTTTTAAGAAAGTATTAAACTTAGAAAATTGTGTGATTTCCTGCTCAAGGACCATAGAGTAAAGTTTGTTCTATAAATCAACAACACACATGGCAGCACCACTTGGTTATCAATTTTTAGAACTGAAAAAAATTACCTTTAAACTAGTGTATTTTTTGAATCTGTTATGTTTCCTTACTTTTTTCAATAAAATATTCAAAAAAATTTAAATATTTCATATTTTATTATATTTACAGTTCTCAGTTATTATACACATCATTTTTTGTGAAGAAACTTGCTCAAACCATTTTTTAGCACTTATATTTACTGGTTGCAGTATGCAACCACTTCCATTTGAGCATTAAAATTACACACACACACACACACTCTATTCACTTAGTAAAACCTCTGCTGAAACTGAGAGAAAACACTGTTGTGTAAGTCAGATGGTTCAGTTTGCAACCTTACCTTGTGGTAATGGGGAACAGCTGAAGGGGGGGGGGTGAAAAAGGCCAATAATTTCTTAGATAAGGTATATATATTTGGGAAAAAGGATAGGAATTTGTTTCAGAAGCTAGATTAATTTTACTGTGCTGTGTTGTCACAGCCGTTGTGCTTGAGTTCCTTTCCTTTGCTTTATTTTATATTAAATTTATCTGGTTTTCTTAAAAATATTAGAATTAAGATAATTAAACCGACGATATTCTAATAATTATGTTATGTAATATGTAATAATAATTATATAAATAACTGCATTATATAATTATATTATAAATAAAACAATTGCATGATATATATTAAAATTAATAATGAATATCAATTTATAATAGCTGATAACTTGCAAACTGCGAGTTCCTTTGATGAATTTCATTGAACAAGAAACATTTAAAAATGCATTATTTAAAAGTAAAATAAAGTGGAAATGCTTAATTTGCAGCAATAGTTAAAAGCACAGCCCTCATGTTCTTTTTAAAAAATATCCTGGTACCCACCAATGATATTAGAAATATCCATATTTGAAACTTGCACAAAATATAACAAAAGACTGAAGCAGCTAGATTGAAGAACAATTGCAATGAAAATAGTTACATTTTTAAAGACATTGAATTAAAATCCTCTGAAGTTAATAAGATTTCAGTGGGGGGAAAACAATACAAATAAATGAAAATGTATGTCATTCCTATGGCAACCACATGATAAAAATATTAAGGTTACCATATTGTAATGTTATTGCCTATCAGCAAACATAAAACAACAACTTGGCACGTAGCTCTTGTATATCAAATTAGCACTAAAATATTTTTTATGCTTTTCTCAATATTTTATTTTTATTGAATTAATTTGATTATTTTATTTGAATTCTTGACCAGGCTTTTAAAAATATAATTATACTCAAAATACCTTGTGGGCTTAGCATTTCTGAAGCAATGGCCCTTTTTGATGAACAACATTTTGGAAGTGATTCCAAAATGTTGAATATATTGCAATAAAATTCAAACCTCATAGGTGGGCTTATGCAGCATAGTAGAAAAATCTCATAAGACTTGATGGATGTGCAAAACATGCAATGTGTGTTGGCTAGTGTATGTTTCAAAAAGCTAGTGTATTTCCTGCTTTGAAAAATTTCATTAAAAGTAACATTTAATTTGTATACATTGATTTGATGTGTTACTTTATCCTTTCATATATCATAATTTTCAAACTACGTTCAATCTACTAAATATATATATATATATCTTCTTAAAAAAAATAGGTAATTAAAAGTTTATTTCTATTAATAATTATATTGGGAATTCAAAAATATAAAATTATTAGGCTGTATACGAATATATTTCATGTTATGTCCCAATAAATTAAAGTAAGTGGAATTTTCTTTTTAAATGTCATTGACGGGCGCTGGTTGCAAGCAATCTCCTCTCCCCTAAAAGAGGTAGCTGATTTTTTAAAATCTTATTCATGATATCTATGGAACCTTTTTACTTCATAACACATGTTATTAAGAGATAATTTCAATTATTTAACATCGTTCCCCCATCCTTCACCTTCCTCTAGGTGATCTAAAGTGGCAATTTTAGTTTCGAGGGAAAATGTTTCTCTTCACTTTTTTCTCCCCCTGCAATTCATATTCACAGAAAATTTATTAAAAATTATATTCACGTAGAAAAGATAACTTTACTTATATTTCTCTTTAAAATTAATTTTACCTTAACAGTTGAAAGGTATGTATGTTAATATCAATGTCTTTATCAATTTTAATGTAATTAGATGTTCAAATATGAGCATACAGTGATGGCAAAAAGTCCTGAACACCCATTTTTTTGTTTAATTTTTGGGCCTAGTTTAATTTCTCTTAATGAAATTACTGTACTGTTTTAAATGTGTTATTGATTTTGATGCATTTATAATGCTGATTTAAATCTGTGACTAGTTTTTTAACCCTGTAAGTATTTTTTACAGTGCAGCTGCCTGAACGAAAGAATGTACAAAATAAATAGAATATAGAATAACATAATATACATGGCAGAATAACATTAAAACTTATGAATATGGTACATTTAACATGCATTTTGAAAATTACTTGATTGTTGCATATTTGAACTTTTTAATATTTTATGAGTCTGCTGTTTAGCTATGGCTCAACATCATTTTGGCATACAATACACTAATTTCATCGGAAATTTTTTCCTGACAGCATGGTTGAAAGAAATGATAAAAGCTTCATGAACTCACATTTGTTTAAAGGTTATTACTTTGAAAAAACATCATAACCAGTGTTATGCTATAGGTTCTCTTTCGGATTAAAATCTGAAGACTGACCTGGCTAGGTCATTTTATTCACAGTATTGTCTTTAAACCATTTTTGGATTACTTTTGCATGATAAGGCTCCTTTCACACCAAACGACTCTGATTCATTCACCATCAAACTTCTCCGATCGTCCAGGATTCGGCTTCGTAATTTCCTGCTGAAATAAGCCAAAGATTCGTTTCCCGCCTTCATACCAGACGAAACCGGTTCAATCCGCCATCATTCTCCTTCTCGCGTGATTTGGCAGGTCAGATTTTCAACCGTCATTAAACAATCATGGAACCCCCGATGAATGTGGAATTGCTGATCAGCAAAGTGTGAGAAAATAAAGCCATCTACGATTCTGGTGATAGAAATCACAGTAACAGAAATTTCATGTCGCATATTTGGAGGAAAATTGGAGAAATGAGCATGCCAGGTAAATTTATATTTTTTCATCATTTTGTAATTTACATTTTTATCATTAAAAAAATTCGATGTTCTGTTGTTACAAATGTGTATATTTATGTTTAAACTTAACCCAAGTAAACAAACTTAGTGAAAAATATATTGTTTTTGTAGATATGTCTAAAAATATACCCATGCCAACGACGAAAATTATTCCAAGTTTTAAGATTTGAAGTCAAAAGAGTATTGTATGTTTTAATCCTAAGTATTATTTTATGTATTTTTAATGTTAAACAAAAATGAATGCTCTGAAGCATAAAACCATTTTTAAAATTTTAGGTGAATCAATAAGTATATACAGTCGAATCTTGCTAATTCGAAGTATATGCTGAGCCCCCAGAAAAACTCATTATTTCTAAGTAAAATCTGCGAACGTCCAGAGTACAACACGCGATAATTTAAAGAGATCTAATAAAACTCTCGACATTACAAACACTATCATGTAGAGTCCTGTAGCAAACAGACTGGCGCTTACATGTTTTGTGTTGTATTGTCTCCCCTGTAATGTAGCCCCTTTGATGACAATTTGAGTTGACTCTGTTAATTCTGACAGAAGCTGAAGTGTCACTAAACAAACTATGCAACTTTTTACTTCAAAACCATGTTGATGCAGACATTTTTCAAGCTTCTAGAAAAATCTACTGACAAAGCTAGATTGAATGCCATAAAACAAAAAAAAAAAAAAAAAAATGATAATAGACTTTTTTGTCAAAAAAAAGAACAAAAAATGAAGTACAGTATATATTCTTTTAGTAGTTGTTTTTAATACATACATAATGTTTAAAATATATAAAAATTTTATACTTTTAATACAGGACTTTTAACTTCTGAATATTTATACTGTATAATATGCTCTTTGTAAAATACTTTTATATATCTGTACAATTGTTGTTTTATTTCATAATTTCAAATTTAAATGTTAGAAAAAAATTTCTTTTCGTGTATTTTGCGAATTTTTCTCTATCTTGATAATTCAAAGTTTTTCATTGGTCCCTTTAACTTCGAATTATCAAGAGCCGACTGTATATATATAAATAATTTTAAAAAACTGCATTATATATTAAACAAAATTCTATAATTTATTCATTTTTTTAGGAATAATAAAAATGTATTTATCAAAATAAAGACTAAATTTTCAGTTACCCCCAAAAAAGAAAAAAATGGTACCATTTCATTAAAACTAAAAAGGCATGAACACAAATTGAAAGCAATTGTATGATGCATTATTATAAAACAAAAAGAAACAACATTTCTTTGTTTGAATAAAAATTGGGCATAACACAAATAATATGTAAGAATTCTTTATTATAAAATTTACATTTGGTTTTGCCAAGTTAATCCTTCAGGGGCCAAAAAAATAATCTTTAAGAATGTTCCTTACATGTATTGCCTCATTGGTTCCTCTTCTCTGAGAGGTAAATGGGAGAGACTGGCTAGTTTCTCCTTGCCAAGGGAACAATTCTTGCTGTAAAATTGCATCCCTCTGGCTTTGCTGCTTTTTGACAAATTTGTGCAATGCACAAATACATTTTAAAGTATCTGTTTGTTGTATATCAGTTTTTATGCACGACTGCAGAATTTCAAATTTTTTTGCCAAAGTCCCAAAGGCACACTCGATTAACTTTTGAGTGCGAGACAGCCTAAAATTAAAATTTCTCTTGCTAAAATCTAAATTTCTTTTGGGAAATGGTTGTATCAAATTCTTTTGCAGGGGAAATGCTTCATCGCTTACTATATACATTTGTTTTGTGTGCAGAACCAGGCAATGAAAATTCCCCTCGTTGTATGTTTAGTTGCTGTGCATTATATGCTTTTCCCATTTCAGATTGGGTGAATATGGAATTATTGTTATCCTTCCCATAAGCACCCACTTCTATCATGGTGAAGCATGCATTAGCATCAGCAACACAATTGAATGGAAATCTTTATAATTATAAAAAAGAGATCCAGCATTGGGTGGGCGCTGTATGCGCCAGTATTTCCCATATATGCTGCCAATGCAGTTCAGCATGTTCCATTTGTCGTTGTAGTCTTGGGCAATTTTTGACCATTCATCTGGACTAGGAACTGCCATATAGTGTGGTTGTAGTGCGTTCCAAAATGCTTAGGTGGTTTCTTTCACTATTTCATGAATAGTCGACAGTCCCACACAATAATATAAAGTTAAAGCTGTAAATGAATGGCCTGTGATGAGATACCTGTAAATAAAGGAAAAACATGTATGAATAACAAATAGTATATAATCAGTCTATAAAGATTTTTTTATTCTGTTAAATTTGTTGTTGATCAAATGAACTATGAGTTTGTGTGTCAATCTTTTTTTTTTACTGACGTGACATTTTTTAACTACACTTTCTCTTTGCAGGAAAGCAACTGAAGAAAAAATGGCATCAATTGCAATCAAATTACATGATTGCAAGGAGGAATGATAAGAATAAACCCTCGGGATCTGGGGCAAAGCCCAAAACAACAACATGGCCCTATTATGAAGTAATGAAATTTCTGGATCCAGGCTTGGAATCCAGGAGTACTTCTGGTAATGTTGCCTTTGAGCAACAACTAGACATGTTTTATATGGATCATGCTGGAAACATGAATGAGATGACGCTAGAAAGCATGTTAGAAGGAAGTACTCCCGAAATCCTGTGGACTTCAGGAAATTGTCAAAATGAAAAGGAGTTGGAAGCAAAAAAAGAAAAAAAGAAACTCCAGAAAAAGATATTGATAGGGAGTACTTGGAAGAATTTTAAAAAAATTAATTCAAAGGGTCGATGATACGGACCCAGATGAGATGTTCCTATTCGGTATGTTATCATACATGAAAGCATTACTGCCTACTGAAAATTTAGATTTCAAATTTAAAATGTTTGAATTGTTGAAGACAACAGTCAATTTAAATAAATAGTGTTTTCACTTTTGTTTTATAATTTACTAGTGATTATATCATAAAGTTTCTATTCGTTATTTTATTCAGTTTGAGAACTTTTTTCTTCATTTAATAATGTAATGTGGGGGAGGGGGGAGGTGTAATTTTCTGAAAGATGTTTGAAACAGCTTCAGAGATCAATTTCATAAGAAATTTTGGAAGAGAAAAAAAATTAAATTTTTTGAGAATGCAAAAATACAATAACACCAATACTGTTGATAACTTAATTTTTTATAAAATTTTGGATTCCAAATTTTGTTATATATTGGTTAAAACAAAAAAGAAGGAATTGGCAAATATGTGAGGAGTAAAATTTTTAATGCATTAAAAAAACCAGAGCAAAACTTTTTTAAAAAAAATAGTTGTCACATGCTACAATTAATAGGAAATACCTTTTTAAAACAGATGTATTATTTTTAAAAGTAATTTTATTTTCATATAATAAAATTACATATTTATAATTTGTTGCTTTTGTCAGACTATAATTACACTTGATACTAACAGGGAAAATATAAAAAAACAAAGGGGAATATGTTTATTTTTAGAAGAGAAAAAAATTAAAATTTTTATGAGAATGCAAAAATACAATAACACTAATACTGTTGATAACTTAATTTTTTTTATAAAGTTTTGGATTCCAAATTTTTTGTTATATTGTTTAAAACAAAACAAAAAGTAATTGGCAAATATGTGGGGGTTAAAATTTTTAATTACTGCATTAAAAGAACCGGAGTAAAACTTTTAAAAAAATACTTGTCATATGCTACAATTAATGGGAAATACCTTTTTAAAACATTAGATGTATTATTTTTAAAAGTAATTTTATTTTAATATAATTAAAATTACATATTTATGATTTGTTGCTTTTGTCAGATTATAATTACACTTGATACTAACAGGGAAAATATAAAAAACAAAGGGGAATTTGTTTAACTTTAGAAGAGAAAAAAATAAATTTTTTAAGAATGCAAAAATACAATAACACCAGTACTGTTGATAACTTAATTTTTTATAAAGTTTTGGATTCCAAATTTTGTTATATTGGTTAAAACAAAAAAAAAAAGTAATTGGCAAATATATGTGAGGAGTAAAATTTTTAATTCATTAAAAAAACCCAGAGTAAAACTATTTTTTTAAAGAAATAGTTGTCGTATGCTAGAATTAATAGGAAATACCTTTTAAAACATTAGATATATTATTTTTAAAAGTAATTTTATTTTCATATAATTAAAATACATATTTATGGGTGTTGCTTTTGTCAGACTGTAATTACACTTGATACTAACAGGGAAAATATAAAAAACAAAGCCATGCATATATTTGTTTCATGTATTTCATTTTGAAAATAAATGAATAAGAATACAGTTGCGAAATTAATAGCTTGATATCTTAGAACATTAAACTTCTACTGAAATAAACAAAAGTATTTAGTCATTAGAAAAGATAATTAAAAAAATATTGCAAAGGTTATAATTAAAAAAAAACAGTTGTGTGCTACAATTAATTGGAAATGCCTTTTTAAAACATCAGATATGTGTTTTTAATAAGTAATTGTATTTTCATATAGTTACAATACATATTTTTAACTTGTTAATTTTGTCAGACTATATTTACACTTGATACTATATAAAATAAAGCCATGCTTATATTCTTTGTTTCATGTATTTCATTTTGAAAATAAATAAGAATATGGTTGTGGTATTAATAGGAACATTAAACTTCTATTGAAATAAACAAATGTATTTAGTCATTAGAAAGGTAATTAAAAGAAGATTACTAAAAATTTACATTTACCTGAGACATATTGAAAGTCTTCTGCTGTTATAGACTTTCTATAATTTGTGTCCTGGTTCGATATTTTTAGTCCCAACAGAATGGAGAACAGTTCCTCACTCTTTCTAAAAAAACTAGAATTTCCTTTCATCATTCCTAAGGTCTGAATGTAGATGATGAAAAATACCAAATTCTGGTCTTTTTCTATTGATCTCGTGAATCCATAACCTATTTTTCTTTTGCTTGCACCGTTGAAAAATAATAGCATTTATCAAAACAGCATCCATGTTTGACAGCAACTGATGGAAGAATGATTGACCCGTGGCGGTGTGAAGGCAAATCTCTGTTCATTCAGAATCGTTGTGAATTGGAAAGATCGCTACAGACTCGGAATCGTTGGGTGTGAAGAGAGCCTAATATGGAGCATTATCATCCAGAAAAATCCATGACTGATCCCCAAAAAAATCGCTTGTTGGTAACAATTTATTTTGTAGCATCCCCTGATTATCCCTGCACTTCTCGCTATTGAAGTCTTCATACATTATGAGAAGGCATTCAGCCCAATATTAATGCTTTCTTCAGGTGCTTTGCTGTGGGCTTCAGACACTGAGGGCTGAACTTCTCATGAGTATATCATCTTACACAAGCACTATGCTTACCAAAATTATAAAACTGATTTCCATCACTAAATATTGTTTTCTAAGACTAACAGTCTACGATGAATGATCCCTTGTACACCTATCACAGTTCTTGAGCACACATTCGAAATCAAATCCCTTATTTCAAAATTTGAGATGAATTAAGCTTTCTGTTTGAAAGTGAAATTCCATGCAGTATCCTGTATTCACGTAAAGTTGATTTTCTCAGTTGTGCAGATCCCTTTTTATTAGTAATAAAATTTGTTTCAGAATATATTTCCAACATTCTCATTTCAGAACCACGTGATATTTCAGCTGCAATTGGGTATATAAAATAACATTCTTCTGTCAAAAGTATTATTTTGTATCTTTCGTTATAAAGCAGAAAGGGAAAATTTACCGATAATTTCAATAATATACACCCATGCACTTTAAATTGCAACACAGAATTGTTTTCAATGTATTAAAATATGTTGCACATTCTGTTTTTAGTCCTTTATCACCAATTCTCTCTAATTGGTTAGAATAATTGAGTATTTCATTGGTTGAGAAAAAAACAATATTACGACAATAAGCTTATGCTAGTGTTATGTTTTGGATTTTTTTTTTAAGAAAAATATCGATAAAACTATTTACTTTACATAAATTCTTCAAAGATATTTGAAATCAGCATGAAAAATTGTATTAGAATCAGTAACATTACTTCAGATAGTGCAATAATTGCAAGACGAAAAATTAAAGTCAAAATCAAAAAATGGGCAAAAAAAATTAGTGTGTTCAGGATTTTTTTGCCACCATTGTATGTAATGAAATTTGGTATACAATATCAAAAGATTTTTGGTAATGTGTTGATATAATATCAGATGGTAGAAGGTTTTAATTTATATATACACATACAAGGTGTCCAAGGTGGAATCTTATTAATTTGCATGTTATTTTGACAGCCATCTAGTGTTTTCTTTTAAAAACTTTATTCATTATATGCATTTGATACTTTTTTAATGTGCTATGCACGAAAAATCACACAGAAAAGCGCATTTAAACAGGGTTTGAGTACTATTGCTGAATAGTATAACTAATTGTATATATAATAATAGTCAGTTTATATTTAAAATTAATGAAAATTGAGAGATCAGTTATGAATCTCAATATTTGGTGCTGTTGGTAGTCATCTTTATTGGATTTATATTCGTTTCTCTAGTGTTGCAGTAAAGGAAAAGTATACGAATAATAATAATAATAATTTAATTTTTATTGTGCATATACTAATTTATTACTTTTTTGTTTGTTTTGTAAGTTACGAAAGCTTTTCTTTTTTATTTTAGATCATAGAAGTTGAGGCTTCATCTGCTTTTATGAAGTTCTTCTCTAAAATGGATTATTAGAATTATTTTTAAGGTAACAGGTTCATTTAAAATGATAATTCTTGATTTATTTTCATAATTTTTTCATTTTTACATTTCAATCTACATATACCTTGTATCTGAATAAAATTCCTATTCTGTAAACCATGTTTAGATGTGTTGAAAATTACAGGGGGTGCAGGTCATAAAAAGTAATCAAAATATGGAAACTAAATTTATATTGTTATTCTTGAAACTACTCTACATAGTTACCATCCAGAGATATACACATTTCTCCGGTGTTTCTTGACTGTCAAAAGCTGTTATTTTAGAACGCAACATATTGTATCAAAAACCATGGATCCACCTCTTGAATGACATTATTTGTGTTATCTAATATCTAAAATCCAATGAATTTTTTAATTCTGTCTTTAAGAGAAAGTTACTTGGCATAAGATGGGCAAGATCAAAAGAAAAGGGTGGGTAGGGGAATATTTCATAGCCACTTTGCTTTGATTCCGCAACTGCACCTCGAAATGAGTGAACTGGTGTTCTGTCGACAAGACAGACAACTTTGAGGATCGTACCATGTTGTTTCTTCATCATACAATTTTTTTGGCAGTGTGCAGTTGTAAGCACTAGTACACTTTTCCAGGTAATCTATTCAGATGTCCCCTACATTCTCAAAAAAAAAAGAATGACCTCGTGGTTTTTTGCACTCTGGTCTAGTGAGTTGCTGTGTTTCTGCTCCTTATTGATCTCCAGATCATATGGACAGATCAAGATTCATCCTTCTGTAAAAAGTTTTAACATTCCCTTGACTGGTGTTTTCTGAAAATGAGTCGATAGTCACATCCAACCCAGTGTGTGGACAATTTTACGTACTCAGTTCTTCATACATAGTTTTCCACACTCTGTTTTAGCTAAGTTCAGGGTGATTCAGGATAATTTGTAATGCTTTGTTTCAGTCTAATGGGATAAAATCATCCACTTTCTTCTCTGTGGTAACATCGTTTATGAGTGGTCTTCTTGTATCATCTGTGAGGAACATGTGGTCAGTTTGAATATTCTTTTTTTACCTCACAACAGTGTCATATAATGGACTGTCACTTCCATAAATAGCTGTCATACAAATTAGCTGGACACTAATCTTTCAAATGAAAGAATTTAATCTCACAGTAAACCTCCATCTTCTCCATACTGCTCCTTCAATCTATGATTTTTTGAAACCAAACAATTCATCATTAACAGTATAATATACAACAGTACGTAATGGTTAATTATGCAGAATCAATTATCCAGATGTATCAGTAATTTCTTAATAACGATTAAAACTTGGTGACATCCCTACATATTAAAGTTTTTGTATAATACTTTGTATTACGATATTTTATTTATTTTGCTTGATCTTTAATAAAGACTTTTTACTGAAAATTATTTTTATTAATTTTTCCTAAAATTCGTGATCAATTTTACAGAATTAAATCTCAGTTTTGCCATTTAGTTACAAAACATTTCTGAAGTTAAGGCAAAGTCCCTAGTTTTTAACAATATGTTAATTACATCAATATTTTTCTTGCATGCATCTAAAATATATTCTAAAAGAAAAAAATTGTGAAACAAATTTGTAATTATTTTTTTGATTTTCAAAAGTTTAAGGCTGTTTTATGTATGATTTTAGAACTTGCAGCATGGGTTTTGCAACTGATCTTCAAGGTAAAAACTCTCATGAGGCTTTGATGTCTCTTCAAGATGCAGAGTTGAGACTTCTTGAAAATATGAAGCGATGCATGTCTTTACGAGTAAAATGTGATCGAGAATATGCAATTGCTCTGAACTCTGTGTGTATCCAGACTTTAAAAATAGATCAAAGTGAATTAAAAGGAAGCATGGTTGCACGGGTAAATTTTTTATCTCCTTTTCAATTTTGGCTTTATTATTCTGTTCTAACGTTTTTTTTAACAAGATAAAAATTATAAGAATTTGATATTAAATTTTTAATAGCTGTAACTTCATTAGCGTTCCTTGTTCTTAATATCCCTTTTTTTGAATTAATAAATTAAAATTCTCGAACCTAATATTTGTGGCTTGATAGTTTTTAAAAATATATAAGCTGGGTTCGAAAAATATTTATTAGTGCTGTTAAATTAGACATTTGGCAATAACATATAAAATATTCAAATGGAAACTATTTGCTGTTATCATTAATTCTAATTGAGAAGTATAAAAAAAAAAAACATTTATGAAGTTTTGCCATCAATTTCATTTCTTTAGTATATTTTTATATATGATTGTTCTGGCAAGTTTAAGCAAAATACCTTTTCCTTTGAAACAATCTGCCAAATTCTTCCACTATTACAGGAAAATCCCAAAATTTAGTTTTTAGAATTCATGTTCAACAAGAAATGATGGAACAGGCTTTCAAAACTATGTGGAAAATTACATTAAAAGCTATGGTTTCCATTATTTAGTCTCTCTCTCTCTGTTCAGTAACAATATCTTGTGATTAATTACATACACTTGGATAACTTAAAAATTATGGATGATTGTTCTTTTTTTAAATAAGCTATCAGTTTTTTTTAAGTGTTTTTTTTAATAATAAACTTCAATTAATCTATTTAAAATGCTGCAAATATTTATTTTTAAATTTCCAAGTGAAATTACAAGTAATTGAAATAAGTGTATGCTAAGATTCCTGTGTTTTCGTAAGTAACTTTTTTTTTCATATCATAATTACTGTGTTTTGGAATACAGTACTAAACTCTCAATAAATAAATAATACATGCTTTAATATTATTCAAATATTCTTAAATCGTATTTTATTTTTACTATGAAAAAGATTGTTCATATAATGAAATTTTAGTTAAAAAATACTTTTGGGTGTGCTCACTGAAATTGCACTGTTCCCTGTCCAATAGAAATCTTAATTTTTTCCTAATATTTTCTGACTTTGATAAGTTTAAAAACTAGTTTTGTATGTTTTTAATGTGCAGTAAAAACTTAGGGGGAAATGTATTTTTGACAGATATGTCATTATGTCTTGTTTAAAGATGAATTAATTTGTTTCAAGGCTTGGAGTGTAATTGCTGAAGAAACTGAAGCGATGAGTCGACTTGTGAAACAAAATGCAGATTACCTTGCTTCTCATACAATTGATGAAATGAATGCGTTAATTTTAGAAAAAAGAGCATTGCGTAAACTTTACACTGATGAACATAATAGAATTCATGGTGAGCTATTAAGGGTAAGGACACCAAAAACTTTTGATATATACTTTTATGTCATATTATTTAATACTCTTAATGAAACCTCTAATGTTTGTGCCTAAATCTTCTGTATATAATTCATTAAATAAATATTAATTTCTAATTTTGAGTCTTAAGTGTGTGACAAATGTGTAAGAATGTTGCAATATTCAACTAATAAATATAGTTTATTATTCTTGTATATAAATTTAGGTATGGTTTATCTGAATTATAATTTGAAAATATATTATATTATATAATATTTGAAATATAAGCTCCATGTGATTTTTTGCTCTTTTATTGCTTTCAATGTTTATTTTGAATTGTTAAAAATTTGACATGACTGCTCTGTACAACTTTTTAATTAAAATATGTATGTATACATGATTTTTTTCTTCAATATTGATTTAAAAGCTTATATGTATTAAATATATATTTCTTTTCATTCTTCTAATATTGTTTAACATTGAATCCTTTTAATGTTTTATATAAGTTGCTGTACATTGTATTTTCACCATTTTAAGATTTATTCTTTGATAACATTCCCCCCTCCCCAAATTTCACATTTTTCTTGAAACATTTATTCAATTTTTCATTAATATTAAGAAATCACATAAAATTTTTAATTTTAAATAAGTCTGTATAGAGTATAGATATAAAATTAATGAAATGCAGAAGAACTTCAATAAATGGTTATTTGTTTAAAACATGTTGTGTTATTTAAGTGTTTTGTAGAAAATTGATTGCATTTTCAGTACAATATAACTTTTTATCTCAAAATGAACATTTTATCTAATATGAGGTGATTTATCAAATGTATTAATCTGTTTTCTGAAAACTTGAAAGAGAAATAAAAGTATAAAATTCATGCTTTGAATAATTACTAGTTCCCTGAGACCTAACATTTCTATTATTAGTATCTGTTTCTTTTAGTAATTGCAGGGGTTTTTTCAAAGAAAAATTAGGAAAAGTTAATAAGATATCAAAGCTAAATATTTTTAACGAAGAATTTTTTATTCATTTCTTTAATTGCAAGTAGCTGTAATTAAGAAAACTGATGGCATAAATTGTCTTAGTAAAACCCTATATTAATAAGAAATTTCAATTGTTCTTCATTGGTTTACTAATCCCAATATTCTGTTTTATAATTATAAACTAAACTACTATGTAAAAAACAGTAATTCTGTTTTAAAAAAATTAATACCATTACATAGGTACCTAAAAGGTGAACATTATTGAAAACTTTATTCATGATGCCTGCCAAATTTGTATATCTATCCCTTGCTTATAGAAGTCCAGAATACACATAACTTATTGAATATGTGAATGTGATATATTTAAATATGATTTTCCCCAAGTATTATAAAAATTTAAATACTCTGGGAATATGAAATGTCTAGAGAACTATACTCAATTAAATGCTTGCTTTATTAGAAGTTGAAATCCTAATTAGTGTCTGAATACAGTTTGTGTTCCTTATATTTATTAGGCTTGATTTTAAATATAAACGTAATGGGATTGGGCTTCCTAATAATAAAAAAAAAAAAACAATGTTTATTTATCTTTTGAGTAAAAATGCATTACTCAATTATCTCTTTGTGTTAATAAAAGGGATGTGTCCTTAAGTTAATGTTATTTATCATGCTTTCCCAAAATTTCAAACGAAAACTGCGAATACTGATTAAATGCTTGTACACATGCCTGTGAAACACAATTCCAAAATAAATACATTTAATATTTTATATGTTCTATTTATTATCATTTCGTATTTTTTTTTCAGTAGTTGAGGCTTCAAAGCTGATTTCAAAATTTACATTCATGCAGATGATTTCTCTATTTCTTAGTATTTGAATATTAACCTCTTCAGGACAGGGCGTTTTTGTCACTAAGCCTAACTTAAGAAAAAAAAGCATAAATAATAAAATTTCAGTCCTAACGTCATAATTTTTGGTACCCCTTTAGGTTACTACATAAGTTGTCTGTTACATTAAAACTAGAATGTAATATCGTTTTTCCTTTAATTTATATGAAATTATATAAAAAAAATATCACTTAATTGGGAAATAAATTTTGTAAGCGCTATTCAATTTTTTCCAAAATTTTCATTTACGAAACATATTAATAAACTATCAAATTAATAAAATAATTATGACAAAGATTATTTACAAAAAGAAATAGCAAAATTAAAATGAAGACTGAGTGTGGAAAATCTCGAAGCATGGAAAACGCTAAGTCCTACATTGTATGATTTGCAAGCATAAAATGTTTGTTCTGTTTGTTTTTTTTTATTTACACATGGTTTGTGACTATACACTTTGGCTTTTTTCATCCTTTTTGTTCATATTAGGGTTAGGAAAAGGTTTTCAAAACTGTCAAATAATAATCTGAAGTCAAGGTTTTTGAAATAAGAAAAGTACGCGAAATATATCCGGAAGCAACAAAAACTGTAACAGAACTGACGCTAAAACTCTAAAACACTCCACACTGTTAAGAGAAAGAAAATAAAAAAGCATTCAGAGAGTTATTAGAAACGCGAATGTTTTATATCAAGTGGAAATTTTACGAGCTATTTGTTTACATTTCGATCACCCCCTTCCCCCGACTCAGCTGATGTGCAAAATATCAAATCCAGGCAGAATATAAACTAACTGAAGGTCAGGGTACTCTAGCTACGTTGGATTTCATTATAATGGACATAGGGTGCCATCTAGTGGTCATTGTAAAACGTTCCGGCTGAAAAGTCATATTTGCATCGCCCGGCCGTGAGATGCGTCTGGGAAGAATGCATATTTGCACTGCCCATCGCGAGAGGGTTAAGAGAAGTTAAGTGAAATAAATAATAGAATTTTTAATCATAGTCCAGTATTTAATATTGTGCTAAGTTTTATTATTGAGTCTTTCCAAAGATATTTACTTTTATATCATTTCTGTTAAAGTTTTTAAAAGATAAATCATGGTCATTAATATTCTCATTTATGTCATTAGGCGTAAGTCTTATGAATCTTGTAAATTTATATTAAAAATAATTGTCTTAATTCCACATTGCCTTAACTTAAAATTCGATATTTTAATATGCGTTTTTTCTTATATTCAAGTTACAAGATGCAGTAAATAAAACTAGGAATCTATATGAAAAAACTTTAGAGTTGTGGAGAGTCTCGAAAGCTAAGTATGAAGATCAGTATGTTAAAGGTAATTTTATTCCCTAATTACTTCTAAAGCACAATTATTTTAGGTGTATCTTGTTCATTGTGTGTCACTTAAAGTTAAAATTTCTCTGCTTATAAATGTGTTGGGGTTAAAAGTAATGTTTGCCTGATTTTATTTACTATCATAAAAGTATTTTTTTCATGCATAATAAATTGCATAGATGGTTTAACAAGCCTTTTTATACTGAAAACCGTATATATAGAAGTAGGAATACATTTTTATTTTTAACTGTGAATTATCTCTATAATGGGTTTGTTTCAATTTTTGAATGGAGCTTTTATTTGTATTAAAACGAAAGCCAAATCTATGCTTGTTGTTGCAACAGATGTAAAATTCATAATGTTATTACTTTCTCATTTTATACGAAATATTGTACTTAGTTGCAAAATTGTATTGAATAAGCAATGTTTTAAAGGTTGGCTTGAGCAAGATCCCAGTTTCAGAAAGAAGATATATTGTTCCGTTCATTGTAAAAATTATTAGTTAAGTTTTTATAATGTGATATTTAAGAAATTACTTTTATCAGATAACAAATATGTTTAAAAAAGATTATTGGAGGAAAGGGAATTTATAAGTATACTTAAACTATATTGAGTAAAGAATATATTTCAAACATTGTGAAAAAAAAATTAATAAATTATGAGAAGAATTTTCAAATGAGAAAGAAACTAACCGATTTATACACAGACTCAATAATAATATGTATAAGTATTTCTTTGGTATGAATTGTTAATCAAATTTTTGTTGGATTAGCATTACAAATAATTATCTGTGTACTTTACTGCTGCTTATAAAATTTTTGTTTCTTTTAAAAGAAAATTATATATAAAAAATACTACTGTCTGTAAAATACTTTTAGCTCATGTTGAAGTGTAAGCAATTACTGTAAAAATAATTTTAATTTAGCTCATTAACTGAACTATGTTAATATAAAGCACTTTATTTAAAAGAGACATACCATGGTGGTAAAGATAATAAGCAGGAGTCATGAATTGTATGTTATAATGTAAATTAAAATTAGAGTGTACATTGTATTTAATTATTAGGATGTGCCGCCATCACTATCACTTATTACTTGTAAGTAGCGCCACCACATTGTAAATAGAATCTGCTATTTTTTATCTTTAATTGTTTTCATATATGTTGCTCGTGCTGTGTAAGTTTTATAATTACCACTGTTTTAATTTTACTGTTTGGCATATATGTTTGTGTTGATTCAATAAATTTTACCATGCTTGTCCGACTTGGCTGCATTTCTTGACTATGTGGATTAGCTTTCCCCACACATTTGGTGACCCTGGTCTAGCCCGCTGTTGTTGGAATGCTCCCTGATATCGCTGCCTTTTTTGCCGCTGTTGGACTACTAACAGATGTCGCTGCCTGCCTCTACTCTCCTGCTGTGCTGATGTCTCCACTCGTTGCAGCGGTCACCTGACTTTCCTGTTCTCCTGGTGTCGTCAAGTCTTTTTCCAGGAATCTCTTGCGTTATTCTACTCGTGCGGTGCTTCATAATCTGCTTTCTTTCGGACCATCATCTTAACTTAATCATGAGCGAAGTGGATGATTTGAAAAGCAAAATTCAAGAGTTACAATTAATAATTGAGCAACAAAATCAACAGTTGCAACAGTCCTCTTCTATTACTAACGAAAGCATCTGGATGGAACCACCTGAAGTTTGAGTTTCTCCCAAATTACCGCCCTTTTGGGCCGATAAGCCAGCTGTATGGTTCGCTCAAGCTGAATCCCAATTTGCACTGGCACACATAACTTCGGATGCTACGAATTTCCATTATATTGTAGCCAACTTGGACAGTAGATATGCTGCTGAAGTTGATGATATTATCACCAACCCCCCAACTACAGGGATGTACGAAAAATTAAAAAACCAACTTATCAACCGCCTTTCACTCTCCAAAGAGCAGCGAGTACGAAAACTTTTGGGACGTGAGGAACTTGGTGATCGTAAGCTGTCCCAGTTCCTTAGGCATCTTCGCTCATTGGCAGGTGACATCAAGATAAAACCTACACTCCTTTGTTCCTTGTTGCAACGTCTACCTCTACAAGTCCAAGCCATTCTCCAAGGATAATCAACTCTCGAACCAGACCAAATGGCAGATATGGCTGATAGAATCATGGAGGTTCCCCTTCTAACATCTATGCCCTCTGTGAACTCTATTAATCCCATGGTTGCTTCAGCATCTCCCAGTGTTTTGGTGACATTAGAATCACTGGCAGAGAGGGTGGAGGACCTTGCTAAACAGGTGAAACTCCTGCAAACATGTTCCAGTTCAAGAGCCTTGAGTAATTCATTCCGCCGTAGGTTCAGTGGCAGTCCTCGCTGTAATCTTGCCGCTCAAAGTACTGCAGATTCGGGAATGTGTCACTATCATCAACGTTTTCAGGAAAAAGCTAGGAACTGCATAAAACCTTGTAATTTTTCGAAAAACGCTCACGGCAGCCAGTAACGGTGACTACTAGTTGCCATTTAGGAAGCAGTCGCCTTCTAGTTACCGACCAGCTGTCCAAGAAACAATTTCTAGTTCACACAGGCTCGGACCTCTGTGTTTTTCCATGTTCTTTTCTATGTCCTCAAAAACCAGATCCAAATTTCCAGCTGAAAGCAGCCAATAATTCTACTATTAAAACTTATGGATTTCTGGCGTTACCTTTAGACCTCGGACTCCGTAGGCACTTCTCCTGGCGATTTGTAATTGCTGACATTCCTTTGCCTATAATTGGATCAGACTTTCTAGCTCACTACGGACCCTTACCAAACTGCAAACGTAAACTTCTTTTAGATAGAATAACGAGTTTATCCGTCAGAGGACAATCCACAGGTCATTCTATGTTGAGTATTAAAATCATTTCAGGAGAATCTATTCCATATGACCATATTTTAAAAGTATCCAACCCTCACATGCCCTGCAGGCATTCTTCGCAACGTTTCTCATTCCACTGTTCATCATATACGAACAACTCCGGGTCCTCCAGTCTTTTGCCATCCTAGATGCCTTGCCCCTGAGCAAATGAAAATTGCCAAGGCTGAATTTGAAGCTATGGTGTTGGAGGGCACAGCTAGACGTAGCGAAGGACCATGGGCCTCCCCACTCCATCTCGTACCCAAGAAGTCAGAGGGTTGGCGTCTGTGTGCCGATTACAGGGCTCTTAATGCTCGTACAATCCCAGATCGTTACCCTGTCCATCATATTCATGACTACTCACATCGCCTACAGGGTTGCAACATTTTCTTTGTCATCGACTTGGTCAAGGCTTACACTCAAGTTCCTGTTAACGAAGAAGACATACCTAAAACGGCAATAACAACTCCCTTCGGGCTTTTCGAGTTCCCATTTATGAGTTTCAGCCTGCGAAATGCCGGACAAACTTTCCAAAGATTCATCGACGGTGTACTGCATGGCCTTGATTTCTGCTTTGCATATATCGACGATATACTTGTTTTCTCTGCAAATACGATGAGCACAAGCAACATCTTCACATCCTATTTCAACGTCTTTCCGATCACGGTCTCCTGGTGAATGTTTCCAAAAGTTGCTTAGGCAAAACAAGTGTGACATTTCTCGGGTATAAACTCTCTTCCGAAGGAACTCGCCCGCTTCCAGATCGTATAGTGGATCTCCAAAATTTCCCAGTGCCTAAAACTGCACGTGATTTACGACGTTTTCTGGGCATGGTAAACTTTTACCGTCGTTTTTTGCCGTCTGCTGCGAAGTATCAGTCTTCTCTTAATGATGCTTTTTCAAGGTTTCGAGGAGCCCAACCCTTGACATGGGCTTCTGAACTTGATACAGCTTTCTCAAAATGCAAAGAAGCCTTGTCAGAAGTAACACTTATAATGCATCCTGCCGCTGATGTGCCTTTAGGACTTTTTACGGATGCTTATGCTTGCCACTTTGGGGCGGCACTGATGCAATGTGTCGATGGTAGTTGGAGGCCGCTAGCTTTCTTTAAAAAAAACTCACTACTGCTCAGTCACAGTGGCCAGCTTATTACAGAGAACTTTTTGCCTTCTACAGTGCTATCCAACACTTTTGCCATGTTTTGGAAGCTCAACACTGCACAATTTATACAGACCACAAGCCTATCACCTACGCTTTCCTTCAGCGCCGTGAAAGGCTGCCACCTGTACAACTCAATCAACTATCATTTATTGGACAGTTTACAACAGACATCCAGCACATCAGTGGCGCTGACAATGTGGTAGCTGATGCTTTCTTTCGTATCTCTTACATTGCACCACCTCCTGTGGATCTTAAGGCAATTGTGGAAGCTCAAAAAGGAGACATGGAGCTATTAGACTTGCAGAGAAGTGACAACACTTTAAAATTGAAAAAAATCGAAGTTACTGGTTCTGATGCGACACTTCTATGCCAAGAACCAGACCTTTTGTTCCCGCTTCTGAGCGACGCTGAGTTTTTGATGCTTTGCATGGGTTAAGCCATCTGAGATCACGTGCTACTGCCTGTTTGATTTCCACCCGTTTTGTTTGGCCCAGAGTTCAAAGTGACTGTCGCACCTGGGCTCGTGCTTGTTTACGTTGTCAACGCTCGAAGATCACCAGACACAACTCCTCTCCTCTTCAGACCTTTGCTGCTACACCGTTACGATTTCGATACATCCATATTGACATCATTGGACCACTACCTCCTGCAAAATCGTATCGTTATTGCCTGACAGCCACCGACCGTTTCTCTTGTTGAATAGAAACATGGCCTCTGGAATTGATCACTGTCGAAGACGTCGCGCAAGCCCTTTTTGCTGGCTGGATCTCTTGATTTGGTTCCCCTGAAAAAATTACGACTGACCAAGGCCGCCAATTTGAGTCACAACTTTTAAAACATCTTCGCATGTTCACGGCATTCAAGCGTTCTCGTACAACTAGCTATCACCCATGCTCAAACGGAATGATTGAGCGTGTCCATTGACAGCTCAAGGCCTCTTTGATGTGCCATACCGACTCATCCTGGTTCGAAGCTCTTCCAGTAGTGCTACTTGGCATTCGCAGTGTCTTCAAAGAGGACCTTCAATCTTCATCCGCAGAGCTGGTTTATGGTGAACCCTTACGTCTACCAGGGGAATTCATTTCTCCTCTTCCCGCTGAAATGCAGTCAATCAGCGCCTCTGATTTTGTTGACCGACTTAGGACACACATAAGTTGGCTCTGTCCTGTTCCTGCTTCTTGTCATGCACGTGGTACACTATTTGTTTTCAAAGATTTGGAAACTTGTACCTATGCTATGCTTCAAGATGACTCCATTCATGGCGCCTTACAACCTCCATATTTGGGACCTTATCGCATTTTGCAATGTATCGGAAAGGTTTTTGTGTTGCGCATGGGCACAAAGGAAGTTCGTGTCAGCGTGGATCGCATAAAGCCTGCCTATGTCCTTGCTGATGATCCTCCCAGTTCTGGACCTTCTCTTCCGACGCCCGATTCTTCGAGACCTACTATAACTACTTGTTCAGGACCGCGAGTACATTTTACTGATTTTTTTCAAGCCTAAACTATTTTTCTCCCCATGGGGGTGATGTGGCACCATCACTATTGCTTATTACTTGTAAGTAACGTCACCACATTGTAAATAGACTCCGCTATTTTTTATCTTTAATTGTTTTCATATATGTTGCTCGTGCTGTGTATTATAATTACCGCTGTTTTAATTTTACTGTTTGGCATATATGTTTGTGTTGATTCAATAAATTTTACCACGCATGTCCGACTTGGCTGCGTTTCTTGGCTATGTGGATTAGCTTTCCCCCACAAGTGTCTAAAAGTTTTTTTTATTTAAAAACAAAATAAATTTTAATTAATTTATTTATGAATTACTTTAAACCCATTTTTTAAGTAATAGGTACTGTGATACCATTTGAGAACAGTTTAAATAAAAATATTGTGATGTGATATTTTATTCATCAGTAGATGTGTTATCCTTCTTAATTTTAAATTGATGTATTTTTTTATGCTATCTGCTCTGCATTAAAAAAATGTATTTGCCTGGTTAATTTTATTTTAATCAGTATAATTTCCTTTTAACAATGTAATCTTAATTTTTAATTATATAATTTGCATGCTGCCATTTAAGTTTTGAGGTAAGTGCAGAAGTTGAATGATTTTTTTTTTTCAAGAATGTTGTATAGAAATATTAAGTTTTTGACTATAACTTTTATTGTTAATTACTTCTGTGTTTGTTCATGCTCATGATTCTCTTATGGATTTACTGTTTGTAACTATAGAATAAATTTCAGCAGTGTAAGTTATCAGATAAAATAATTTTATATGAAAATATTTTATATATTGGTCATATTTAAATTTTATATTTTGAAATGTACATTTCTTGAAAATCCAGCACTGTATGTATTGAATATTGCCTGAAAAGCACAAACTGCAGAATGCTTGCTTTTGATTTGATTATCTTCATTAAATTTTATATTTAAAAAGACAAATGTACATTTAAATGATTATTTAACTTCTGTCTTATAAAATGTGATTGAATTCTCCTGCCCTTTTTAATTTTATGCATTTTGTTAGGATTGCATAGGAATCAATCTATTTTGTCCATCTCTTAAATACAATCTACAGACATAAACAAAATTTGTGGTCACAAGATTTTTGTTGATAAATATAATGCAAAAGTAATGAAAATACTTTGAATGCAATAAAAAATTATATAAGAGTAAAAGATTACAATTTACTGCATACAAATTAGTCTATGAAAACTTTTCATTTATTCAAAAGAAATAAAAATACAAAAAAAAATATGTGCTCATCTCCAAGGCACCTATTTTGCTTCTGTTGTCATTACATGATTTGCTTGTGCAATCTTTTTCCCCTTTCTTTTTTTATACGTTGAAATGGAATACAAAATTTTGTTGGTGATTGTACTTAAATTTTTTTTCTCTATTTACAACTATTTTCAAAAATTACATGGTGTGAAACATTTTTTTTGTTGTACTATATTTTTATTAAGTAAGATAGTCTTGGATATAAAGTATGCTTTTCAAATGAAATTTATTAGTATTTCTGTTTGTATTAATTGCTCTTTATTTTAAATTATTCTGATGATTTCACTATTTACAAACATGTGAACTAATGTTAAAATGTGCATTGAAATTTACATTAATACTTTGTTATGCTTAGTTTATTTTATTGTCATAAAATACCATCCCATTTATTTTAAAAAATCTGAACTTTTGCCCTTTTGATTAAGTTGATAAAATTTATTTTGCACTGCTGTTTATTAATTTAACTTTACATTTAACAAGATAAGCAACAAACCAGGGAAAAAATTAAACTTATTAAATACAAACCATTAAACTTAATGTACAATATTCACACAGTATCACTTTTTATTTAAAATAGTTTTTCGTTATTTTAGAGATATTAATTTTGATTGTATTGATTCCTGTTAACATAAAAATGTCGTTTCAATAATTCTTTTGTTTTTCTTTTATTTTAAAATTTTATTTTTATTTATGTATTGATAAAAATTAGATTTTGATGTTCTAACAAAGTTAAAAAGTTTACTATATAATTGACTTAAAATTATTATTTTTTAAAAGTGTATTCATAAATTTTGTTGACTTCTTAAAATAAGTATGTGACTTAAATTGTTCATAAAGCTGAAAAAAAATTATTTTAAAATGGATTTCAAAGAAATTAAGTACAATTCTCTAGTAACTATTTCCATTATGAATTAATTGGGTTTTGTGGGATGTGGAACAGCAAAGGCTATTGTATCCTTCATAGATTGTACTTTATTGACATTAATTTAATTTTGGTATTTATTGCAGTGAGAAGGAAATAAAAATTAATCGTTTTCTTGTTATCAAATATTTGAATTTTTTTTATTGAAAAATGCTGCATAAGGATACTCTTGAAAAATTTACCAATAGATATATGAAAAATGCATAAAGCAAAGTATTATATTGTGTTATTTCTCGGAAAGGTAAAATCTGACAAAATTAGAATTGCAACCTTGAAATCAATCAATTTTTCTAGATTTTTTAAAATTTCATGGCATCCTTAATTTTAACTTTTAACCTTTACTTAAATTTCCTGTATGACTTTCATACTGAAGAACTAACTGATTCTTTTTAAAGAATTAAGGAAGACTTTAAGAAGGGATTTTTTAAACAACTTATGTAAATCCTATTTATTTTTGGAATTTTTATTAAAGTATATTTTTAAGCAATTGTAAAATAAACCCAATACTAGGCAATTCTGATTATGTGTATTTGAGCAATCAAGAATATAGATTGCGTTTTTTTTTTTTAAATTATTAAAGAATAGATATTAAATTTAAATTAAAATAATCAAAGTTCTTATTTCAAATAATTTTATTTAGCTTGGCTTTATTATTTATTTGCTTGTGTTTTCATGTCTGCAATGTATCTGAATTAGGTAAAGGAGGCAAAAAGCTGGAAGAAGCTAAAGAACGTTACATAAAAATCACGAACAAACTCCATAGATTGCACAATGATTATGTCATTCTTGTGCATGAAGGAAAAGAATATGAGAAACATCTGCGGAATACTCTTTTGCCATCACTCCTGGAGTATCATCAAACTGTACTTCAAGAAACAGTTGATAGATGGTTAGATGAAATTCTTAATACCTATATTTTAAAATATTAACACATTGCATATTATTATATAAAAATTGTATGTAATGTAAATAAATATATGTTTTCCATTTCTGAGTACCAATTTGGTCTTTTTTTAGGAAAATTTTGATGCTACAGTTTTCCACTTACACAGATTTCTCGAATGATACTTTTCGATCTTTAAACATTAAAATGAAAAAAAGCATTGAATCAGTTGCAGGAGAAGATGAATATAAAGATTTCACCGACAAACACAGGTACATTTATTACAAAATTAATTTATTTATTGATATATGATTGAGAGAGTGAAATTCCCAAAGCTAAAAATAATAATGTTTCTAGATCTCGTCCTCTTCAACCTGTTGATTTCAAATTTGATGTAAGTCTTTTACATGATTATAATGGCCCTTTGAAACCAAATCAACTGGCATTGGATGATATGACATATGATGCATTAAAAGAAAAGTAAGTATTTCATTTTAAAAATATTTCCTTGCCTATCTTTATTATGAGTTAACTTACATTTTGAAATTTTTAGCACTGTAATAAAATATCTTTTTCAATATTTCTTAGATTGCAGAATTTAAAGGACAAACTCGTGGAATGTCAAACTTTAATTAAAGAAAAAGAATTAGAAATTGGACAGTGTGAAAATGAAATGAAGTCTCTGCGTAAAACTTTGGAAACTGAAAACATGTAATATATTTCTTGTTTGTATTGTTTTGCTTATGAGAAAAATATCTAGACTTATCTATTGTATTTATTATGAATGAAATTTCCTAGGCTTTCTGTGAAACGGCGTGCTATTGGGATATTGCGGAAGGAGCTTAATGAAATTATATGTCAAGAGCAAAGACATCAGCAATTGTATAATCTTGTATCAAGCTGGGTTAATAATATTGAACCTAAAGATCTTCCTCCAGGACTTGAATTTCCAGATATTGTTTCCAATGAAACTGTAAGTTTATTGTATTTTATTCTTAAAAAAAATTCATGTTTTCCTATTGTATAGTATTGTAACTTTGTTTCCTCCTCCCCAGAAAGATGAAGATACTTCTAGTCTAAATGCTATTGGAAGACGATCAGCTCGTATCATAATGTCTAAGCTTCGTCAACCATTTCATGCATTTCAGAAAAAGACAAATGTAAGTTTTACCTTGTTTATCTTTGTTAGCTTAAAAGTTAGATAAAAACTGACTGACAAGTCTTCTAATTTAATATAAAAAGAGATGAACATAGTGTAGACTTTGGTAGTGGAGATAGTTTTTGATAAAAATAACAAGTTAACATTTCTTTTAAAAAATTTCTTTTTAAACCTTTGTTAAATAGTCTGTATTACTGAAAATAAGATAAAATTAAACATAGGTTAAAACCTAATTGTAGGTTATATGTGCACATTATTGTGTCTGTTATCAAAAATATTGTGTTGCCCATCCGGTATAGTGGTTAACGATGCTGCCTACTGTGCCATAGGGCCTGGCTTTGAATCCCGTTGAAGACATGGATGTTTGTAATAGTGTCTTCATGGCATGGGGGTACTCTAAACAGCCATCGAGCCACAAGTCCTCTTGTGAGGTTGATGGCAGGGAATGAGAGGCGAGAGGCCCCTGAACCCTCCCCCAGGGTGTTCTCCCTCAAAATTCGGGTGGAACCGAGCTAAATTGTACTGTCACCTGTATGGTGCTCAAGGCTACGGCCTACATATAGGCCTGTTGGGGCACTATTCTCGAGTTATGTTACTGACTCAAACCCTCATCCCTAACACTGAGAACTATTAACATGCCGAGGTATATCTCCACATATTACATTCTGATCAAAAATTCCAGTTCTAAATTTGAATATGCTCACGGACTGGCTGAACATAATTTTATCCAATATTTGTTATGCAACTTAGGCTCTGACCTGGGACTGCCAAATAAAGTAAGAGTAACATTTTCCTTAGAAACGATTGGTAACTTCAATTCTGCAGCTAATGATTCTGAAATATATGACCACTGCAAGCCACAATCCAAGAGTACTCTCACATTTTTAAGCTGCTTGATACCAGCTATTCTCACCCACAAAGTCATTAAAGCCAGTTCCTCAGTACAAATTTGTCTGGCAGTGGTTGTGAAGATTGTTTACAACCAATCTATCAGTTGGAGTTTCCATTTTACTACCTATTCCTGGACACAAGATAACTGAGAGTATTTTACCATATGCAAAGCATCTAACAAACTGTTTACAAAGCTTTGCTATATGATTAGGTTCTAAACATTTAAAACAGCATTTTTTCTCTTTAACTTTAGAAATCCTTTCATCAACAGATAATGCATACAGAATGTAGCAATTTTTACTCTCATACATTTTACTGCAAAAAATACAAGCATGATCTTTAGTTACGAGAAAACCCATGCCATTGGAAACTCTTGTCTGTTTTTTAAACTTAAATTTACTATCGAGTCCACTATGAGCCAACTTTAATCTTTCCTCACCCTCCACTGCCTTTAAAAATGTCAACAAGTTGGCAAGGCGAGATCGAGCATGTTCTTCAGGCTGACCAAAAAGCAAACTCCTTTGCCATGCCTTTAAAACGTCTTCCGTAAGGCATGATTCCACCATGGAAAATAACCATGCAGTATTTTCCTTCGACTTGAAACCTGAAGACTCCAAGGTTCTTAAGTGAGCTTCAATTTTATCATATAGTCTGTCAAGGGGTAATTTATCCCTACTATCAGCCTTAACATTAGTAATGATCATTCTAATCATTTCCCTAACATAGACTTATAACTAATAATTCAGGTTTCCCAAAACGTTCCTTTAATGCCAGAACAGCTTTATCATAATTCCCCGAAGTCACTGGATAGCTTTCTATAAATTCTCTAGCATGCTATCCGGGTTTCATACATTGTACCAAATAGGAAAATTTATCACTCGTATGTATCAGGATCACTGTGGTTTTTCTCAAATTGTGACCAAAAAGGAAGCCAATTAATCAACTCCCTGTCAAATTTCTTTTATTCAATCTTCGAAAGTCTGTACTGTTTGATTCTATCACGAAAAAACACTCAAAACCCAATTTGACTTTATTCCTACATCACTTTCATCAGAAATTCGCAATCTCTCACTAACCTGCCATGACAATGTTATGAAATCATCAGAATAAACCTCGCGATTTTTTATTTCATTAGCGATATCACTCTCTGAAGCCTTCCCATCCTCAGCCAACAAATCAAGAATCTTTATATCTAAATAGACACTTTGTAATTTAGTAAATTTACCGTGCACTAAATCCACATCCAACAATTCAGCCTTTGAAACATTAGCAGTTTTCGTAAAAGAAGTACGCCAACTGGCTTGCTTAACGTTTCTAAGGCCCCAAGAATTCCATAACCAATTTTCAAAACAAAACACAAAACCTCTTCCAGAACAATTCTAATTCTTAACCTCTAATACAAAATATAAAAACTTCTAAAATATTATACACAAAAAGTTACTTCCAAAGGAGATCCTGTCGTGGATGCCACTAATGTTGCAGCACTATTCACGAGTTATATTTCTGACTCAAACCATCATCCCCAACACCCAGAACTATTAACATGTCTACCCTCCTGGCATATATTGTTCGCCTAAGAACCAGCCTATAAGCTCTAGGCTTCTTCTACTGTTATGTAGTGACCTAAACAGAAAGGGAGAAAAAAGAACCAGTTCGGAGAACTGGTTTGTTATGCATCAGCTGATTGGAGGGAGGAGGGGGTGTTCTGCTCATGGCGAAACAGGAAAAGGATGAAACAAGAGTTCTTCATCTGAGGTAGTTTGTTTCGTTTGCAGAAAATAGGTGAAATTTCTTTCAGAAGCTTGCTTGAAGGGTAGTAGCTCTGTGAGGCATGCTGTGAGTGTCTACCTGACACTGGTACAGGTTCCAAAGATGTAGGCACATGCCCCACTCACTCGAATCAAGAGAGACCACTTACCTGGGTAGTACAAAATAATCTTTATTAACAACATAAACAGCACTTTACATATTAAAGCACATTAAAAGAACTGACAAACAAAATTATCTGCTCTTCTTATATACAAATATAAATAACAGTCGGCGCTATCTATAGGACAGTGAAAAGTAAACCTTGGCTGTCGAATTCTCAACAAGCCCCTTGCCATGATGAATCTCTGGGGCCTTGGTCTGACTATGTCAGACAGATTGCATTAGCAACAACAAAAATGTTTTGCATATTATCTTATAAATTTCTTTTTATAAAGAGGATTGATAATTTGTTCTTTTAAATGTGTGTTCAAACTAATTTCCATGTAAATGTGTTATATTTCCATTGACAACCTTTTTTTTACTGTGTAGAGTGCATTTGATGATTCTTTTACTTCTCATGGTGGAAGCCGAAGTTATTCTCTTACAAGTCCTGGACAAGATAATGTAATTAAACTTTGTTTTAGTTAAAACAGCATGAAATGCACAATTTGTTTGGTATTCATTTTTTAATTAGATTTATACAGTGCATCTGGTTTATAATCTTATGAACAAATTAATTTTTAAAAGGCAAAGCATACTGTCCCTTAAATTTGTTATACATACAGGTTGCTATATACTATTATTCTGTTCACATCAGTTTTTTTAGAGATATAACATTTTAAGTAATGAATTCGCTTTCTTTTTGGAGTTTACTCCTTAAGAATCGATTTTCATATAAAGCCCCCAGTATGAAACAATTATGAGGAGTGAAATTTAAAAAAAAACATTAACAAAACTGTGTTACACGTGCTTCGGTGCATGCTCTAAATCTTTGTTCGGAGAAAGAAGGAAGAGTTTCTATTTTTTCTTCATTTTTACAATTGTGATCGTTCTTTTCTTATCAAGATCAGACAAAAAAATAATTACAAAATCAGAAAGATCACTTATTTCTCCACAATACGGTATAAATTTTTTTACAAATAAAATAATTTTGTATTTTTTACTATTTTTTTTAAAATGAGTCAATATTGATGCGTTTTTATGAAAAGAGTTTTCAATCGTTCTGTACGGATTTCTTACCATTGTAATGTTTCGAAACTCTGTACTAAAAAAGTTAATACTTTGTTCAGTTAGAATCAGTGATTTAAAGTATAAGATGTCAAAAACTTTTTTTTTGTTTTTTTTTTGTGATTTTTCAAAAAATACTCAAAAATTGAACTAAGCATTCAGTAACTTCGTTATTTATAAAAATAATCACATGAAGCTTTTTTCCAAGTGTCAAAAGTTGTTATCAGTGTTTTGTTACATTTTTAAAAATGTTTTTGTGTGTTTTGTGTGATACCCTTTTTACAAAAACTCACTACAGCAGTTTTTTTCTTACATTTTTTGTTTAAAAATTACCGTTTGTCATCTATGTGGGAAATTTGGATAGTATATTTTAAAAACTAAGCCCTCAAAAAAATAAATAAAATTTTTAAAACATCGCAAACTACGTTTACTAGCGTTTTAGCATAATTTTTAGCGACACTTCATGCCTTTGCCCTTTTGACTATAACAACTGAAAATCAACAAATTTGGCTGGATTTGAAGCTGATTGTGCAAAAGAGCTGCCAGACAGAAGCTTCATAAACTCGGTACAATTGACACTGGATGGTTACCATATGAAATTATTTTCGTTGTAAATAAACCCTATATGATAACTGTAAACATCGATGTTGCTGATGGTTTAGCCAATGGGGCTTTTGGTAAATTGTCACACTTTGATTTCGATGATCAAAATAGAGTTCTGCAGGTTTGGCTCCTATATTTCCCAACAGTGTGGGTGTTAAAACACAAGGAAAGTGGCTGGTTATGCAAATGCAAAAAGAATCGGCAGAGAAATAGTTCCTATCAACCATAGTTATGCAACAGTTCTTCTCAACCGAAATAGATCGATTCATGCTAAAAGGAATAATTTCCCATTTAAACCTGCCTGCTCCTCGACAATTCACAAATCACAAGGAGGGACATTTGTTGAAATTTTATACAAATACTGTTAGGCAAATTCACTACCTTTGGTCTACATAGCCTTATCCAGGGTCATGACTCAAGAAGGACTTCATATTGTACCTACTGATGAGCATCACCGTTTTTACCATGGCAATCGAAACAACTGAACGATGCTTCTGTTACAAAATGAGTTTACCAGGCTTTCTACTGTTCATCTTACTACAATTGATCAAATTATGATCAATAAAATGAATGAAGGGGATATGTTTCTCTTTTTTCTCAACTGCCAAGGTCTGGGCACATGCACGTGATCTCCGTGGTAATATTGTGCAAAAAGGTAATGTTCCATGGTAATATTGCCCATGTTATCAGAAACATGGCTTCGCAATGAGAAATTAGTTGAAATTTAAAATTTTAAATGCATAGCACAGTATAGACGAGATTTTGTGAGAAGCAATACCAAGTACGTTATTCAAACTAAATCTAATTTAGGAGATATATGTGCCGCAAGATGCACTTTACCTAATGGTAAACCCATTGTTGTCGTCACAGTTTATATTTCTGTCAATCAGAATGTTACTGACATTATAGTTCAGAGGTTCCCAAACTTTTTTGTCTTATAGACCCCTTATCCTGCTTTTCGGTTTCGGGTAGACCCCTGCTTACCAAATATTGAATTTTTGTAAATTTATCAACAGTCTTTTTGACAGCTCTGGTACTACTACTTACTTTAAAAGAATTAAATTTCTAACTAGTGAAGTATAGCGTCTAAAATTTAAGAAGCGCATGTTAATGAATTGAAATTAAATTAATACATAAAATAACTGAACAACAAACAGATGCTTTAAAGGAGAGGGATGAATCTGGTGCTTCAATAACAAATTGTCAACATTTCATATCAATCTAGTCAGGTTTAACCCTAAATCTCCTTGGTTAGTAAGTGTCCAGTTTTTTCCCCCTTTCTTTTCTTTTTTTCTTTTCTTTTTTTTTTGAGATTGACAAGCTCACTAAAACTCCCTCTCACTAGGAAAAGCAATTAAAAACTTTTTCATGATATTCTATGATTTCTGACAAATAACAGGTATGTCTTTTTAAAGCCAAAATTGCTTATATCTGTTTCTAAGCTTTATTTTAAGATCTTCATTGGGGCCTATTCTGATCAGCCCCTATTGTAATATGACATATATTTTCTTCAGTGTGTCTTATGAATTCATTGTCTACTGTGGTATTACTATAAAAAAAGCAATCTCAAACCTAGTTTCAAAATCTGAGTAAAGGGCATTTAAATGTTGAATGTAGGTTAAAATGGCCTAACAGGTTGTCTGTGACAAATTGAAAAAATTCCTGATGTCCAATATTATACTTCTTTAGCTTAATTCTGGAAAGAAATGCTAAAGTGGTCCTTGTTTTACTAAAATTTATGCTGTCACCTAGTAACCACAAATTAACCTAGTTAAATTGGTAAGATTTGCTTTCCACAAGATTATATTTTTTTTAAAGATTAAAGTCACAGTCTGGTTTAATGAGAGCCACTATCATAGACCCCCATTTACACCTCATGGACCCCCAAATTATGTTTTCGCTAGCGTGGACCCCTTGCAAGTTGTCATAGACCCCTGGGGATCTATATAAACCACTTTGGGAATCTGTTATAGATTATATCCGCGAGACATTATTAACATGCACAGAAGGTGGTTCTAAACTTCTGGGGTGGGGAAACTGTATCATGTACTTCCACTCATACCTAGTGGTGATTTCGATCAAGATGAAAGATTGAGATTAGTTCAATTTTTAAAATCAGAGCTTAATTTAGGTTTTGTTTCTGGTAAAGCACGGGGACGTCTAGGTATGGTACAACCATTGATGCGATGTCTTCACGTTTCGTAAATCATATATTTATCGATGTTTACTTATACTTTAGTTACCACAAGCCTCTTGTCATCGTGATTAATAATGGCAAGAGAATGTAATTAATACTCTCAGTGATATTAATAGTGAAGTAAATCAACCTTTTTAAAATGTACTCATGTACAATGAGTAACATATATTTATGTATATTATTTTATATATATATATTATTATACCAAATCAATATGAAAAATGTGAATAGAATGAAGAAAATACAGTATGATTTCAGTATTATATGAAATGTGTTTATTTACTATGTTTGACTACTATATAATCAAAGACAACCGTACTTAAGGAGTAAACTCTAGTTGTGCATCGGAGCCAACACACTTTTTTATTTTATTTCTTAGTTATTCATTGTATATTCTACAACATGTTTGTCTTTTATTAAGGTAGATGGTTACAATATTATTTATATATTTTTTGGGTTAGTTATAATCAAAAACCTTTCTTGAAATATATGGAATTCTTTTTAAAAGTTTGTTTATTTTAAGAGTTAAAATCTGTTGATTAGTTTTGGTAGAAAACAATATTCATAATTCATTCCTTTTGTATGTGCTGTGGTTTGTATTGGTAAAATAATTTGTCAAGTTATAATCCTCTTTCCTAGTACTTTAATATGTGTTTAAAAGATATTAAAGGACTATAAAGGTTAAATCCGAGATTCTTTTTTTTAAATGTTTTATTAAAAGAAATCATAGCAAACAATAAGCCAATATTGGCAACTTTTCTATACCTTTTTCTCTGTTTTTCTTCTCTATCCTGTATAAATAATGTTTTAAAAAAATAATTTGACTGCATTAGTACGTTCCGATGAAGGATGTGCATTTAGTGATGTTTCTGATGAAAACTCTTCGCAGATGATAAATCAAGCACCAAATAATTGATCTCTTTTTTTCAAGGACAATGTCCAATCAAATTTGGTGAAATACTGTTTGTATCTTTTTTGTAAAGAGGGGGGGGGGACCACAGGGTGCAGTCATTAGCTGTTTTCTATTGAACATTATGATTAATGACTTAATTAAAAAACTTAAAAGCACTCATGGAGTTCAATGCCTAGCATTTGCAAACGATATTGCCATCTTTTCGACTGCCCAAAATATTAATACTGCTTACAAAGATATCAACTTTGCAATGAAAGTATTGGAGAAGTGGTGTAGGGTTAACCAAACCAAATGATTGTAAACACCTAAAAAACGATATACTAACTTTTTACTTTTTCAACTCAGAAGTGCCCAATGCATCCATCAAATATATTAACTTTGACCTCCTTAAACTAGATCATTTTAGTTATCTTGTGCCACTTTTGACGACAGGCTTTCTTGGAGAGGAAAATGCGAAAAAAGGGGAGAAAAGACGTAGCCACTGCGAAAGATTGGCTGGGGTTACTCAGGGATCATCTCCCAATGTTCTTTCCACCACTTAGAAGTCCTATGTAAGACCTGTCCTTGACTATGATGGAGAACTCTTGGCTACAGCACCTAAAAGCTGTGGTGATATAATAGACAGGATTCAAAATAAAGCCCTCAGACTTATTACCTCTACTGCCTCTTCCACCCCCATTGCTGCCCTTGAAATACAGACAAATATCCTGGGGGTTAGGAGAGAAAAGCAACTACTCAAGCAATTTTAAAAATGCACGAGACTGCCACTTCTGTACTGGTAACAATGTATTCCCCCTCCAAGACGACTTAAATCACACCATTCTTTCAATTCGAGATCCGAGGACCTATGGAATAAGTATAATATAAACATGAATATTTCTCACTGGCTTCTTGGCCTTAGAGAAAGTTTTCCTCCCACCCTTCCAACTTTAAATCTATCAATTAATTTTCTAGAAAAAAAGACTGCTGTCCTTTGTGCCTATACTCTTGAAACCATCACGACGTTATACCCAAAGGATATATGGATCTACGTTTATATTGATGGTTCTGCCTTGGATGATGGCTTGGCGGGGGCTGGTTTCTATTGTGAAAACCTTTTTGAAGGCTCTTTGGCAGCAGGCTTGAATGTTACAAACTTTGATGCAGAGATAGAGGCTGTGAGACAAGCAATATGCCACAACCAATTTATCAACTTCCTATAGAGGAGCTGTCTTCCTTGTAGATTCTCAGTCTGCAATCCTTATCTTTGATTCTTATGTAATAGTAACTCAATGAAGGTGGAGGAGGTGAGAAAAATTCATGAACTCAACGATGCTGACTGAACTATTATGTTTCAATGGATCCCTAGCCATTGTGGCATTCCAGGCAATGAAAAGGCAGACTCTCTGGCCAAACATGGCTGCAATCTCCCACAGCCTTCTGTTAGTTTGTGATGCAGACAGTCCTCACTCTCTGCTCCTTACGCAATAGTGACTCAATGAAGGTGGTGGAGGTGAGAAAAAAAATTCATGAACTCAATGATGCTGACTAGAACTTTAACCAGTCATGACTTTCTTCCGCAACACTTACACCAAATTGGTGTGAAAGACACTCCAGACTGCCCTCTGTATCTTTGTGGAGAGGCTATGAATTTTGTTCACTTGACAGTTTGCGCTTCTCTGGCCAACACAGGTTTTAACTTTTCTTATGACAACTTACTGCAAAGGCTGGTTTATATTAGGCTGCTCGTAGGGAAATGGCCTATACGGCCCATTCCTCGACGTAATTTTAAAAAAAATCTTTTTTGTAGAAAGTAGTAAACCTTTGACTGCATTTGATCATGCTGGTCTTTGGAAAATATCTACTGAGATTAGTAAACTAGCTTCTAGTCGGAAAGAGTATATTCTTCAGTACATGAAACAAGGTCCTTTTGCAGCAACATCTGATGGCAGTAGTGATACAAACTGTAAATTACATCCCATTATGGCCACTTAGGAATGTAAAAAGGCCATTTTGAATTGGATATTTTACAAGATCAAACTTAATTAGGAATTCTATTGGAGAAAAAATATCAGCCAATTTACTGTGGATTAATTTTAAAAATGTGTGGGATACCTTTAAAACACACATTCCCCCCTTGCAATAATGAAAAGGGGGAAATAAAGTTTTATTCCTATTTAAAGGGGAAGGGGAATTATGTGTTGATGACATGTTTTTCCTAAACTTTGAAGCTTTCAGAATTTGCTCAATAAAGTAGCCTAAAAAAATTTCAAGGTATTCATGTACTCAATGGTTATCAGTTGGTTGTAGTTGATTCAACTTCAGTAGTTAACTTTCATATGTGTTATATTTTTTGTAAATATATTCAAAGTTGAATTATATCACTACCTCTTATAACATTATCTTTGTTTGTAAAGCCATTACTTTCTTGTATGTGACTGTATACATGCCTTTAAATTTACCTTTGTATATTAATACAAAAGAGTTTTTGAGGAATTTTCTTCTCAAAATATTTTTCTGAAATTTTATTTGATCTGCATAAAAAATATTTGTATACCATCATTATCTTATAAAATTTTAAGTTTTGTAATGATTGATGAAATGCTTTTTATTATGGAAATTTGCTTGAAATGTTGATCATTCATTGTTTTATGCTTTTTCATTTTCAAAAGATGGTAAGGTGTGTTAGTGTTTTTTTTTAAAATTTATTTATTGTGTGGAAATGATCTTAATTATTTGCATGTTTAAATCCTCCTTTCTTAATTTATCTTGAAATAATTTTTTGTGTATATCATGAGCATTATTTATATGTGTAATAAAAAGAATAAAAGTTGAGTTTTGTTAAAAAGTTTTTTTATTACTATTAAAAGGGATAATGGATGTGTGTGTGTGTGCGCGCACACACGGAATAAACATACGCATGTTTCGTACATTTATCTTGTTACTGAATTTTTTTATTTAGATACTGGTTTTATATATTCATCACTGATGTTTATATTTCTTTCTCAGTTACAATTAAAATTATGTGCTGAACAAATTATCTTTCTGAAATTTCAAAAATTTATTATCTTCCCTATAAGGTCGTTTTAAATCCTTCATACACCAGCTTGCAAGATGAAGATTGGTTTCATGGAGTTTTACCTCGAGAGGAAGTAGTTCGCCTCTTGGAAAATGAAGGAGATTATCTCGTTCGTGAGACTTATCGCAATGAAAGTAAACAGATTGTCTTGTCTGTTTGTTGGGAAGGACATAAGCACTTCATCATTCAAACAACTGCAGATGTAGGTACAAAACAATATTTGTATAGGAGTAGTTATATTTAGCTTTTTTAAATACTATGTTTTTCTGTTACAAGTATAATGTTGCTGTTACGCTTGTGATCTTGTATCTAAGTTTTTATCTCCTATATAAACTTGGATTTTTATTTTAATGAGTTACAGATGGCAATTTCTTTGAAATTTCACACAAAAAATATATGTATTTTAAATTATTCTTTTAATACTGATATAATTTAATCTGTTTAATTGAAGAAATTTGCAGAATACTCATTCTGTTCTTTATACTTCAAAGTTAAAATATTTCTGACTCTTAAATGATTATTTTTCTCTTTTTAATATTTTATACTTATTCCTTTTAATTGAAAATACATATTAATTTCTAAATAACATGCAATAGATAAAAATATTGGGTTTTTCGGAGAGTAATTTTGTTTTTTCCCGACAAAAGATTTAATTGTATTTTTTCACACCCAACTTCACACTTAAACCACATTCAACTGATCATGACTACTTGAAACAGGGGCCTAGGTTTAACCTCAAAGATCAATATATGGGTACCTCATGTTCTCACAGGAAGAAATTTATGTCATCGCGTTGATGTCTGTGATTTGCATCTCAAACATCAAGAAAATTATCCATTTTTGAAGCGCATCATCACTGGGAACAAGAAATTAGTTGTCCATAACAACGTCAAATGCAAGTTATTGTGGTGTAAAAAAAGATGAACCATGCACGTGGCTCAGAACATTTTGAAAGCCAATGTTCATCAAAAAAAGGTGATGCTATTTATTTGGTAGGATTTCACTAGAATTGAGGGAGAGGGTGTCCAATTTTTACTGGACAAAACAATGATTAATGCTTAAGTGTACTGCTATCAGCTGGACTAACTAAAAGATTCACTTAAACCAAAAAGGCCGGAATTGATCAGCAGAAAATGTGTAGTGTTCCACAAAGATAATGTTAGGCCTCATACAAATTTGGTAACTCGCCAAAAGCTTTTACTACTTGAATAGGATATACTGCCACACCCACCATATTCCCTAGATCTTGCACTTCCTGATTTTATTATTTGTTCTAGTCTACAAAATTTTGTGAAAGTAAAACCTTTACTTCAAATAAGATAAAAAATCTCCTGGATCAGTTTTTTGCCAGCAAAGAACAAAAAGTTTTATGAGTGTGGATTTCATTCATTCATCATGCTACTGAAAAAAAGATGGCAAAACTTCTGCAACTTACTGTATTTTACTGGATTGTAAGATGTTACTTTTAGTAGAATGCATACTCAATTGGAGTCATCTGCCAATCGGTTTTTAAGCAAATAATTATTTTTGCTGTGGCTCATTTTTTTGACAAGAGGATTTGCGATTTGTTTCAAAATGCCGTTTTACGAACGATGTTCTGTATACCACTATTATAGAACATAAAACACACACCGCTTTGTCGCCTTTACTAATAATGCTATGTTTCTAGATTCACCAAATTTGAAATTCTCTGTTACATTTACTATCTTGCCTTTTTTAGACTTTTGCTGAACTACCCATGTTAAATAACACTTAAAAATCGTAACTATAACACAAATAAACTTAAAAATACAGTTGCATCAATTAAATTGACTGTGCTATGCTTAGACAAACTTTGCATCATAAGCAATTGTAGTCCACACGTAACAAAGGCAAGGCAATAACAAACGAGTGTGCTTCCTTCCTCACCGCAACCGATCACTCGCGTTTGTTCGTAATACTTCATAGTGAACTTTGCTATTTCGAAATAAAATACAAACCATTTTGACCACTGGCGTACCCAAAATATTTTGGCGTGTGCCAATGGTTCGCCATCCCTGATATAGTGTGTCCTAACAGTGCGACTACACTTTCAAAAATTAAAAATAAATATTTTCACTTTTCTTTTTCTTATTTTGTGTTCCATAAAGAAAAGATTAAAATTTTTGTCAAATTAAATGCATACTAAATGCCCCAACGTCTCTGTTTTTCAACATTCTTGTTTCAAAATGGCTTCACTGTGAGAAGAAGCACAAATTGTTTTATAGTTAATTTAATTTAAGTCTGCCACACATGTACAGCCTAAATGGGGCACCACCACACTGGAATTTAGATGTGAGGAAAAGTTTCTGTGGCAATGGATGGAAAGAGGAAGCCGAATAGCATGGCCACCCAAATCTCTAGACACCATACCTTTGGACTTCTTTTTGTAGGGAACGTGAAAAACATTGTTTACTGACCTTCAGTTAGTGACACTGATAAAATGAAAAGTCGAATTACAGTAGCCATTCAGATTGTTAATCTTGCAATGCTTCACAAAACTGGCTAGAAACCATGTATACTCTTGATGTGTTGTGCATAACTGATAGTGCGTGTATTGAAATCATGCAGTAAAGCATTGTAAAAAAGAAACCTTAATATTTTCATAATGGTACAAAAAAAAAAAAAAAACGTAAGTGAATACTTATGGACATTTTTCATACACCCCGTATATCTTCCTTTTGCATCTAGTATGCCATTTCTAAAAATTTACCTATCAGTAGCCTCTCTTAATTACATTTCTCTGTAAGATATATGTATTGATATACGTATGTTATGTATTCTTGCATGTAAATGTATAATCATTATTATGGGAATTTAGTTTTACTTTCAAATTGTAGAGACTAACTTTTGGGGCACACATCAGGTTTCAGTTGTAATTTGCAGATAATATTTGTCAACAATTTTATTGATAGGTAGTAAACTTTTCTCAAAATCAGTTGTTTACAGACTCTAAAGGGTTTTGGTATATTTATTGATTTGAATATATAAGCACTCCTAAAGTCATATTCTCTTTTGAAGTTTTTCTTTGTTCACAATTTGAGTTTTCAAATAAGAATTTTATGAGTCTTAAAATTCTTAATTTACTGATTCAAAAGTATCTATAACATTTTATACTGAATTAATGTACATACAGTATACTTTATTAATCAGAACTTTTTGTAAAACATTTATATCATTTAGGGAAAGTTTAGATTTGAAGGTCCAGCTTTCCCGTCTGTACAAGAATTAATATTATACCAGTACCATTCTGGGCAACCTGTTACTAGCCGGTCTGGTGCAGTTTTAAAGACTCCTGTTTTGAGGGAAAGATGGGAACTTAATAATGATGATGTTGAACTTGTTGAAAAAATTGGTCGGGTAGGTATTATGTAATACTTATTTATACTTTTTGTTTTCTATGTCTTTATTTATCTGAATATCTTTTAAAAATGTATTTTAAATGATGTTTACAACTTAATGTAAAGCTTCTTAATGAACATTTGTACATTAGATCAGTCTTAAAGAAAATTGTCTTTCAATATACGTTGGAGAATCCTTCTGTAAAAACAAAATGGTGACATATATTATTTAAGTGCAGTATCTGTATTTATAAGTAGTCATGTAGTCCTTAATATTTTCCAGTGACTGTGTAGTAATTTTTTTAAATATTTCTACAATTTTTTTTACAACAGGATTATGTAAATTTTTATTTGTTTAATAATGAGAAGTTTTAAATAAGATATATAAATATATGCATTCTATGAGTGTGTTTTGATGAAGTAACATCTTCTTGGGAACAGCTTTAAATTAGATGTATACTATTTAAATTCAGGTTAAAAAATCTAATTGAATTTAGAATTTGAATTATGCATACATGTCAAGTTGCTGTACACGAATTCGTTAATTCAAACATTTAATGGTAATAAGTTATTTTCTTAAATATACTAATAATGTATGGTTTATCAATTAGTTTTTCTTGTGTTTAGAAATTTTCATTTGTTTAAATATAGGGTAATTTTGGAGACGTTTATCGAGCAGTCTTAAGAGCCAGTGGTGTTGAAGTAGCTGTTAAGACCTGTCGTATGAATCTGCCTGATGAACAGAAAAAAAGATTTTTGCAAGAAGGGCGAATTTTAAAGCAGTATGACCATCCTAATATTGTTAAACTTATTGGTATATGTGTTCAAAAGCAACCAATAATGATAGTGATGGAGCTTGTTCCTGGTGAGAACCTTTCCTCTAAAGATTTTTGTTGTTGGTTTGATGTATGTATTCTATTTCTCTCTTTTAAATTACTTTTATTTTAAAATTTAGGTGGTTCCCTTTTAAATTTCTTGAGAAATCATAAGCATTCTCTGTTAATAACAGATTTATTGACTATGTGCTTAGAAGCTGCTCGAGGCATGGAGTATTTAGAAGGCAAAAATTGTATACATAGGTGAGTTTTGTATATTGTAAGGAGTTTTTAAAAAAATCTATATATTGAGGAAAAGGAATTAGTAACAAGTGTTTATTTGTTTATAGAGACTTAGCTGCACGTAACTGTTTGGTGGGTATGAAAAATATTGTAAAAATATCGGATTTTGGGATGTCTAGAGAGGAAGAAGAATATACCGTATCAGATGGAATGAAACAGATTCCCATAAAATGGACTGCTCCAGAAGCTCTTAATTATGGTAAATGTTGATATATGTTTTGTAAAAAATGAAGAAACTTAGTGCTCTAGTTTCTGTTTTATTCATTAAAATATGATTTTATAGGAAGATATACTAGTCTCTGTGATGTGTGGAGTTATGGTGTATTGATGTGGGAAATTTTCTCATTGGGAAGTACTCCATATGCTGGATGGTCAAATAGTAAAGCTAGAGAAATGATTGATTCAGGTACGTTTATTCCATGTATTGTTTTTCATAGTATGGAAATTTCAGAAAGTATAGAAACGCCTCACTTAGTAATGTTAATTGGTTCTTCAGAAGTACTGCTAGGAAAAGTTGCATGATTAACTCCCTAGTGCCATCGTTTTTCATATAAATGAGCAGAGAATAGAGAGGGGGGGGGGGAGAAAAGATATAAATAAATGTATCCTTTTCTGAAATAAGTGAGTCCTTCACAAATATTGTCAAAGTCATTCTATTGCATTCCAAAACTTTTGGAATAATTTTACTGATAGCAGTGCAATGCAAAGGTTCTTAATTCAGGAAGTTGTATATATATGTCAGGGTCAGTTAAGGGTTAAATCAATCTGCACTGAGTGAAACATTTCTGTAGGAAAATAAATTTTTTCCTATCAAATTTTGTTTAAACAATTGGTCAAATCTCCTTTTTACGAACCTCTTTTTTGCAAACTTTTTCCTGGAACCAGGAATGAGAAGTATATTGAAAATGAATGTCTGATTAACGAATTTTCAGCCTAATGATCTTTTTTCGAGATTTTGGGTACTTTATTAAACAGAGGTCCGACGGTATTTGTACATCTTAAAATTAATAGTAAGAAAAAGAGTGAAGAATTAAAATGATGGAACAGGTTTATTGCTTAATGTTTACTAAATGGGGGGATATATATTTTTAAGTAGAAAATCAGCTCCCCCTATTACTTTTGTATATCATGCAATAACACAATATTTTCTAATTTTTGGCTTATTTAGTGGTTACTTTCCTCATTTGGATTATTTTATTCAGTAAATTCACATGCTGTTCCAGTGATATTGAATAATTTTCAAAGATTATTTAATGTTAAATATTTCACTTTCTTATATTATAAGCTAATTCTTTGGTGATAAGGGATTTGTCATAAAGAGGCTGAGAAGTCTGTCTGAATACACTTTATAACATCGGCAGCATTTAATAAATCAAAGCCAAAATCTTGTCCCAAGTTTTGCAACTTATGCTGATTTTCAACTTTCATTCTTTATAAATAGGTTTAGCAATGATTTATATAATAATTATAATAAGATATGCAAATGGGAGTACAAGAATAACCAATGAGCTTGCAAGGAGAGTACCATAATGAATGAAAGTAACTTATTTCTGTCCACCTGTATCTGCCACACACTCCTTCTCTCAGTGATCAAATTTGCACTCACTGATCAATATTTGGTCAAAGTTGAGAGTTACTTTCTGACAAGAATGATGAGCATTTTGACATAAAAAATTTTAGTGTGCATATTTTGGCACAGTATTTTTCCTAATTGCTTAGTGGAAAATCAATCAGTAGTAATTAAAGTTTATTACTAAAATTATTAACAGGTTGGAATCTGCACTGAGGGAAGCCAAATTCAGCGAGGTATTCCTGTATTGATAAAACTATTTTGCTCTTATGTAAAAATACACAACACCTCAGTTCATATTAATAATTTTGTTCTTTAGAAAGATTTTATACTGTAATGGCTTAAGTTTGTTTCTGTTAATCAAATTAATTCTCTTCTTTTTGATTATTCGATTATTTAACTGTTCATTTTTCTAGTCTAAATTTAAGTAGTAATATTTGAACTTGGGCATTCTTTAATGTCAAGACATATCATTCGAATCTTATTTGTTGTCTTTAAAAAATAGTTAAACTGATGTGAATAGATAGACAGTTTTAATTGCATTATGATATAATGGTGAATTTCTTAGCAATTAAATAAATATTTATCTATACAATAGTAAATTATACAAATGACACACGCTCCTTCACAAACAAAAATAAGTATCTCATTATGTAAACTTCACATCTAATTTCTGTTTCTGCAAAACTAACTTACTTCCCACAAAACGTTGACAATGTTTCACACACACACTCATGTATATACACTCATGGACAAAAAAATTAGCACACCAAGAAATAATTGCGGGATTGTAACGAAACTTGGCATGAAGATACATATCAGGGCGATCAGTTTGAGCGAACTAGAGACAAGGTTACAGCAAATATGGAACGAAATGTCTCAAGACATCATACAGAACTTGTATGCCTCAATGCCCGATCGTATCGCATCGTGCTTTCGCGCTAGAGGGAGTTCAACAGGGTATTAAATCCACCGTTCTTTTGCTTTTTTCTTCTGAAATAAATGATCCTTTTTCTTTGATTTTCTAATCATTTACTTATATCAAAGTAGTCATTACGTATGTAAAATTTTGTTTCATTTTGATGACTCCTTCTTGGTGGGCTAATTTTTTTGTACATTAGTGTATGTAAAGAAAATTGGTAATAGCACTTAATAGGAAGTTGTAACATAACAACAAAACACAGCTCAATTACTTAAAATGTGGAATAAAATTTGACATCATTTCGCATAATAACAATTGAAAGAATAAGCAAAAGAATGAAGTCTGTGTTAAATATTTTTAAATCTTAATTTTAAAATATGATAGTTACTGTTGTAGAGTTGCTAAGTAATTGTTTGTTTTTGTAGCTTGGCATAATTTTTTTTTTATAAACGATGTAAGCAGAAGTGTGCTTTTGTTTTTCCTTATTGATTGATGAAAACCAAAAAAAGAAAATGTACCAAAACTTAAGAGTTACTCCATATATTTTAGGATTCATTAAGTCTTCAATGGTAAATCTTAATATATGGGTTATAAGTAAATTAATCAGTGTTTGGCAGAGACTTGAGGAAATATGGCCTTTGAACTGAATAAAATCTTCAACCAAACTATGCTCCATTTCACATTTAAATGTAGAAGTCACATAAATTTTATATATGTATAATACTGAATTTTCTAGAATTGTAGCAATTAAATATTCTAAACTTTTTTCAATAATACACTTAAAGTTTGTCTATGCAAATGAAAGAATTAGTGCACTAACTCATGTATTGTAATTAGTAACCTAGATCTATTTTTTGCAAGTCTACTTCCATTTACACAGTTTAGACTATTCTATAACCTGAATTTTAGTGTGAAATTTTCCCTACAGTAATGTTAAATGAATAGGCTTTAGAGCAACTTTTTTTCTATCTGAATTGTTTCTTTTTTTTTTTTTTCGAGTTACCTGTCGTAAGCAAATAATTTTAGGAAGTTTAAAATCAACTATTTATCAGACAAGTTTATTTTCCAAAATTTAAACTAGCATTTGTTCTAATAAAATTTTAGTTACAAATATGTTTTATAGATCTAAATAAAGTTTCTATATTATTGTTTTAGTAAAAAAAAAAAAAAAAATTGGCATTTCTGATACTCTTGAGTATTCCTTTTTAGTTTTTTTATTAATAAATGCAGCTTAAAAGTTTTCAAATATAGTACCTTTGTTAATTGCAAGGAAGATTTTTTTTTCAAATAACTTATTTTTTATCAATTGGAATAGTTTCAATGTTTATCAAACATTCAAGTAAAATTTTATTTATTATGTATAATGAGGGAATTTTAAATTTATATCAATAGTTGATGCTGTCAACAATACACAATCAATTTCCTTCAAATTATAATCCATCTTTTACTAGCCAAAAAATATCATCTGAGGTATTAGTTGCTTTTTGATGCTATCTAAATTATTAATTTTATAAAGAAAGTCAACTCCTAATCACAATCCTTTTTCAAACCTTAATGTTATGTGTGGAAGTATGGTGTCTTTTCTCATGAGTAAAGTTTTTCTTGTTTATCTATATACATACTCATGGATAAAAAAATTAGTACGCCATGAATGAGTCGTCAAAATGAAATGAAATTTTACATACGTAATGACTACTTTGTTATAAGTAAATGATTAGAAAATCAAAGAAAAAGGAGAATTTATTTCAGAGAAAAAGGCACAAGAATAAAGGATATAATACCTTGTTGAACCCCCTCTAGCATGAACGCACGATGCGATACGATCGAGCATTGAGGCATAAAAGTTGTGTATGATGTCTTGTGAAATTTTGTTCCATATTTGCTGTAACCTTGCCTCTAGTTCTTTCAAACTCGTGGGATGCGCAGCTCGCCGTCCCAAGTGATCCCAGATATGCTCAATTTTAGACAAATCTGGGTATCGGGAAGGCTAATGAAGGGTAGTAACAGTGCAAAGACAGCTTTGTGACACCCTTGCCGTGTGAGGCCAAGCATTGTCTTATTGAAAAATGGCTCCTTGGAGCTGTTGTATGAGTGGCAACACATGTGACTGTAGGATGTCATGGACATACTGCTGGGCTGTCATGGCGCCACGGATCAATACTATGGATGACTGTGTATTGTAGGCAATGGCATCCCATACCATCACACCAGCTGTGGGAGCGGTGTGTCGCTGTAAAGCAAAGGCAGGATTGAGGCGTTCTCCACGGGGTCTCCACACACGAACACGATATTGTCATCACTGCTGAGATTGAATCTGGATTCGTCGCTAAAGATGACCTGGTTCCATTCCGCAGCAGTCCAGTTTCCTTGTGTGCAGCACCACTCCAAACAGAGGCGTCGATGAGTGGGTGTCAAGGGCAGCACACGTATTGGGCGCTGCGATCCCAAATGTCCTTCAGCCAGGTGCCTTTGTATGGTTCAAGAAGACACAAGGGCCCCTAGTGAAGGTTCTACATGTGCCTGGCTGGTGGCCAATGAAGCAAGTTTAAGCTTGCAATTCTTATGATGTGGCTGTCTTCTCGACGACTAGTCTGTCGTGAGTGTCCTGAGCCTGGTCTTCGTGTAAATGACATTTCTCAGATTTACTTGTCCCAACACCTCCTCACAACACAATCAGAACGGCCTAATTGACAAGCTACTCGCCTAGCTGACCACCCAACTTCCATCATGACTATGATTCTCCCCCTCTCAAACTGCAACAGCTGCTCATATTGTCTTCGAAAATGGCGTAATGGCATGTCTACCTCAGCTCTTTCTTAGTAAATGATTCAGCACACTCAAACAAGCTTTGGTGACCTGTTTTATACTCCACGGAGAACGACATTAAATGCTCTCTACCGGCTATATGTAATGCGCAATCACACTGCATTTCTAATCATTTGCACATCTCCCCGACATGTACCTTCATGCCAAGTTTTGTTACGATCCCGCAATTATTTCTTGGTTCACTAATTTTTTTGTCCATGAGTGTATATTACAAAAAAGAAATGAAGTTGTTCAGTTTAAACTAAACAGATATCTGATTTGGTTTTTCTTTATGTATGATGCATTTTAAAACCATAATAGTTGCCTGGTATTTTTTAAACAGAGTAATTTAACTATATTATGTCAAGGGAATTGTTGTAGTTCATTTGCTTTAAAATATAAAGTATTGCTTAAATAAAAAAAATAGGACATGCTTTTGTCATGTTATGTTAGAAATTTATATGAAACTATGTTTTCATTTTTTTATTAACATTTAAGAAAAAGTACAAAAATTTAAATGTGCAGATGATAAGATTCAGACTTTGTATATTTTGTTATTTACTTAGCAAAATGTATTTTTATTTTTTGGAAATCTTTATAGAATCTATATGAATCCTAGTTTTTTTCTTTTAATACTTTTAAAATAATATTTGCTTATTACTTGTTAAAACTGCCTCACAATCTAAAGGTTTACAATGCACAAATTCTTTTGATAATATTTATTTATTTATTTTTTTTGAAAATATAAATATTTTTAAAGTTATGCTTACTATCTGCATTTAACTATGCATTCTATTCTTCGTACTATTGCAATTTTTTTTTCCTTGTTCATCTTCATTGAGAAATCTACCTTATGATTTTTACCCCTTATTTTATATGTGTAATTTCTAAATAAAAATTTAATACTAAGCATTAAATTATCTAAACGTATTAAAATGAATCATCTTTTAATTGGATCGGAAATTCTTTACTTTCGCATGCTTCTGAACAATTTTATGCCAAGCCTATCATTAAAGAGACTGCTATAATATTTCACTGCAAAAAGTTTAGAGCTTTCACTCATAGGTATAAAAAAATATAAAAGCCTTTTTTGTAGTTACTGTTATTTTTCAAATGAGAAATGTGTTAATTTTTTCAGGAAAGACACTAAAGGTAGTAAATTTATTATTATAAAAATGCTATTTTACTTACAGAAGGTACATAGCCAATATTATGTTCTCTAATGAGCTATCTAAGAAAGTAAAGTTTACATATAAACCAGTCTGAATTTCATTTGTTCATTTTGTTATAATGTTGCAGAAAATTAATTTGGATTCTATGACATTATTATTTCTAAAATTATGTTAGTTATAGAAATGCTGGAAAAATTTTATTGCGAGAGATTTTGCAACTTTTCCCCAATCAGAATAAATGATTCATTATATTTTAATGGCAAGTATATATTTAATTTATAATATTTCCAACCAACATGCTGTTTGAAATTACTATTTCTTATGTATCCCATACTTATTTATCCTTTAAAAAAGGAAAATAATGTAATTTTCTAGCAAAAGTAAAAGCAAACATGATCTTAACTTTTTTATTTGATTTAATGAAAAAATTTTTTTCTCTTGTTATTGCTCCATTTTTTGTTTTTTCTAAAAATTTTGTTGTATTCTCAAGTAAAGTTTAAAATTGTTTGCATTTTTATCTTTCTTTTTGCAGGTTACAGGCTTGAATCACCTCTTAATACTCCAGAATATATTTATGAATTGATGATAAGGACTTGGGATTATAATCCTGATCGAAGACCTCATTTTTCTGAAATAAGACAAACATTAGAAAGCATTGCAACAAGTTTTATTTGAAATGTTATGTGATTTTTTTTTCTGCCAAACATAGCCAAAATACCATCATGTCATTGAATTTTAATGCTTTTCTAAAAGCAAGAAGAAAAAAATGTGCCATTCAAATGAATCTTCCAATATTATCCGGTTGTGATTTAGTTATGCCAGTATTACTATTTTTGTTATAAATGTTAGGCCAATACATCATTTTATTATGCTTAAAGTTAAATTGTAGATTTGTATGACAAAACTGTAATTTTGTTGCATAATTTTACATCTTTTGTTCATAAGTTAATTATCTTATATCTTTTAAGACATAACTTTGCTTTTCTTATTCAATGCTTTGCTTTTAGTTCAATTTTAAAGAGAATTGAATTCTTATGAATGTGAATGGAATTTACTTGTGTTTATATTTTATGACAGCTAATGAATAAGGAATTGGCATCTTGCTATTAAGTAGGTTATGAGATTTTTAGAAAAATTAGAAAGAATGCTTCCATTTAAGTTTCAAATTTTGTATGAAAGTGATTTATCTTATGAATTTTTTTATACTATCATTGTTTGTGATATGGGTAACAAAAAAAAATCAACGTTTTGATTGACTTTGCATATGTGTTTTCATTTTGAGCTAAATAATTTTTTAGAAATTATTTACATTAATGTTAAAAACATAGATAAATTCATAATTTATAACAGATATTCCCTAAACTTCTAATTTTGAAGCAGTTATTGTATATCTTTCAACCATTTCTTTTTCATTCCTTATAGAGTTTTCATAATTAATTTATTGCAATCAATTAGTTGTGCTTTCATGGAATTGTATAGATAAATTTAAGTGCAAATGAATTTTTTCTCCTTTTAAAATGTAATACTCTTTCGATTCTGATTTCTTTATTGATTCGCGTGTTTCTTTATCTTTATTATATCCTTCATTCTCATTTTCTGTATCATTTTACTTTAAAACAAGTAATTTTACTCATCATATATTACATAATTTTGACTCATTTACTTCAATGCCTAAAAATCCATATGTAGAAATTGGGGAATATCACAGTTAGTTAACAAAATAGTTTGTTTTTAAAAAAAATTATATACTATTTGAATGTGTACATTATGTTATATTTAGTTTAGTTGCTCTTATCATGAAACATAGTCAAATATAGAAAGTGCATTTAGAATTGCTCTGTTAGTCATTGTTATAAATTGATATCAGCAACTGTTTATTATTTTATTTGTTTATTGCCATTTAGAAGATTGTAGTGAGTGTATGTAATGATTGTTTATATTTATACATAGTTTCAAATGTGCCATATTTCTGACTGTGTTCTGTTGCAAAATTACATGCTAAATATTGTCTCCTGGCATCCAGTTCAGTGCTCAATAGAAAATTTTAAAATATGCATGTATGGTTTTAAAAATGTTTTTTTCTTTTAATTATATCATTTGTGATGTTCTTGCTCAAGATTTCCTCATATATAATATGTGTTTGCTCACATGAAGTGAAGGGTTTTCAGATACAACTAAAAAAATATTTTTATATTAAAAAAATGAAATTAACTATTTAAAAATTGCATAAATTAAATGTTTTAAGAGAACATGGCACACTGTTGTGATGAATATTTAGTAAGAATCTCAAAAATTCTGTAGACTTTTATTTAGTGCATTTAATCATGAGTCATATTACTCATCATTCTTTGTGTTCTACTTTTATAAATATTATAATTTTAAAAATATTGTTTGCTGTAATTCTAAGATTTCTAATATATATTGTGTTTTAAAATTGCAGACAAATTTTGGAGTGATAAAAGGGGTCCAAAGAATAACTTTTGTAAAATAGTGTGCATCTAGAAATTTCTTGAAATACAAAATGAAAAATGGGTAAAGTCAAATTAAACGAACATTAAGAAATCCTGAGTTAACATTCAAGTAATTCTCAATATTTTTACTGAATTTTGTCTTTTGATACATTTATGTACATTTGCAAATATTCTTATTTCTAGTGATAGATGATCTGATCTTGTCATTTACTTGTTGGAGAGAGTGCTGTATATCTCCAGTGTGAATTTTTTTTCTGAATACTTGGTGCTCTTCATATGCCCCCTAAAAAAGACATAGAAAATGGTATAACAGTACCATTGACCCAAGCAAAATTTATAATAATCTTGATGAGTGTGTGCTATACAAGCATGTATGATTGAATGTTGAGTAAATCGAATGTTGCCTGGTCAGAAATCTTGCTTGAACAATTCATTCACATCTGCAATTCTTTGAATTTGGATAGCAATTCATGCTACTGAAAATTCGCACAGGGAATGATGTGTTGTTTGCCTTGTATCATATCTTAAGACAGCATTCTTTACCAGAAAAGTTATTTTATATTGCTTTACAATTTTGACTAATATCTTCTAAAATAACAAAACCATTATTCATCAAATTTTATTAACAGCAGTAAATCTTATTTTTAATGTATTGATCTTATTAAAAGCCTCACTATATTGTATATACATTGCAAAACAAGTTTATGTAACCAAACTCAATTTTGATTTATGTTTAAAAGTGCAATTGCCTTGTTTTATTCCCGAATGTGAAAAAGTCACCTTATTTATAAATTTGTGATTAACCAAAAAGGGAAGCAAAAATGGCCAGTGAACTTAATTTGGAGAAATGAATAAATTGATTTTATGAGGTTCATTCGTCCCTGTATATACATTAAAAGTATGTTTTAATATTTATTTGATGTGAGCAAATAATCAATTTTTCATGTTCCTTTTAAAAATTTTATTTTCCTACTTATTATTTTTTTTATCAGATATACTTAGGTAATTTCATTTATTTTTATGACTAGGATGTACAAGAAACATTTTAAAAATAGAAGTTTTCCTTTGGTAGCATGTTGGATTTGGTTTAAAAAGCAACACAACAAACAAATTTCTATTTGTGTGGCAAGTAGACTGGTTTTTTACTTATTTTTCTTGAAATTAATGTTTTTTTTTTCGTATACTTTTTTACATGTGATTCATGGAATGAATTTACATTTTGTGTGTTTGGATTTTTTTTTGTATTGTGAATTTTTAAAAACATACACAATTTAATAATATTACAAATTGTTTGTGTTAAAAGTTTTTTTTATTATTTATATTGCTTTCCTTCTCAGTATGGCTGTTGTTCACTCATGGTTCATGGTTAATTTTTTAAAAATTCATTTCTAAGTTTGTTTCCAGTGATAATCCATTATCTCATTTTTTTTTTTTTTTGGGGTAGTTATATTGATTCTGTGTGATCTCTTTCTGCATCAAATTCCCTGGATTGAATTTTAGTGCCAAATATATATGCTTTATTTTTATGCAAGCCAACATAAATTATCGGGGATTTGCTATGTAGTTGTTAAATGTATCAAATTGTTTACTTATACACTATTCTGGAATTAAAAAAAATTGTTTGTTATTACTCTTGCTGTTCTATTTTATTGTTTTTTGAAAATATTTAGAATTTTTATCATGCTATTCTTAACACTCATATACAGCATAAAATTACTATAGATTAAAAAAAATTCTATTGTGTATGAATATTATTAACTATAAACAGTTCTAGTCTGGTGATCTTTTTGTTAAACAGATAGATGTTAAATTTTTTAATAAGACTATGATTCAGTCAGCAACAATTATAAATTTTCTCATAGCGAAAGAAACAAAGAATTATTAAAAATTGATGTCTAAGAAAAAATATTTTTGAAGTGATAACTTCTATTGGCGTGTTTTGCTGGAGAAAGAACTTGAATGAACGTCACGCTCGGGAATGTAGCGCTCATTCGGCTTTTTTCATATTTAGTCAGACATACACACCCCTAAAAAGGAAAGGAGGGATGTTTTCCCCCGCCAGTCAGAAATGCGATAGTTTGTCCCCTTACCAATGCACTGTAAAAGTAAAGTTCCCAGCTTCGATCTAAGTGGGGTTCCCCCCTACCACCACCTCTTTCTACTGAAATGAATGCGGGATTCTTTCTAACCTTAGTTGAAGCATAAAAATGAAAGGTAATATTTTTAAAAAATAGGCTTAGAGAGAAAGAGAAATCCTACACTAAAATTAAATGCAAATTGTAGAAAAAGGACAAATTTTTATAGAACTAAGTAAATAGTATAATTATCATGAGCAATATTGCAGTGATCTTAAGAATAAAAATCTATTTCTGTAAGTAAATCGGAATAGCAATGAACAAATAGTTCTATTAATCACATTATACTTAAATATACTTTGAGTCTAAAAAGAAAATTAAAATAATTAAAAATTTAAAATATAACAAAATTAAGTATACAGGTATTAAGAAAAAGTTACATTAAATAATTTAAATACAAGAAAACAAAATATAATTAAGAAAACTTTCCTTGCAGAAGCACCGTATATATTTGTACAAAACTGCCATACAATGTCAAAAGAGCTAGTATAAGTTAGAGATTATGTGATATAAATCTTCTGATTAAATCCCTTTTTAGAGATTTTGATGTAGATTCCTCTCCCCAATTAACTACCTGTCTTACTATCCCTTTGCTTAAATTTATTCATGGATAGAACTGAATACTGTTAAATTACAACCAAAATTTGCAAAGCTGGATCGGGTCTTCTGAACAAATTACCTATGATTTTCAGTGGGTATTTTAAAGTAGATTCTTCAAAAGACAAATCAAAAACTTAAGTTGATTTTTTAAAATCAAAATTCAATTTAATTATGTCAAATGAAAGCACGACGAAGTTATTTTTAGATATTTAAATTTTGAATCTAAAGTATTTATAACCTACTTCAGCTACCATAAACCTATTGCTTCCTTCTTAGAATACAATTAATTCTCAAATATAATTGTATATTTTGCACAAAAATATTACTTTATGAGTACAGACATATATGAATAAATAATTTTATAGGGCAATACAAATATCAATGAAATAAAATTAGTCGGAGAGAGATAGTTATCACTTCTATTGTGTGGTCATAAGTACACACACTTATTTTTTTTTTTAAGAGGAGTTGTTGTAATATTGTATTGCGTGTAAAATATAATTCAGTAGGAAATGTATTAAAAAGTTGTGATTCTATTCTAGAAAAATATATTTGATGGATTGCTTGATATGAGAAGGAACCATCATATATGTAGATTAGGATTGTTATTTAAACATATCTGAAGTAAATAGGTTGTGAATATTGAAATTTTTATTGTTAAAAGGTGTTGGGATTGTTAGATGCGGAAATATCCATTGGGAAACTGTGCATGTGTCCGAACTTTTTATGGGATTTTTGAACCTGCTTAAAGCCATCTTTTTGTTTGTGCAACTGCTGCCACGTAGTTGTGGCAGTGTTATTTATAACCTCAATAATTACTATATATTCCCTCAGAAATTCTTTATTATTAACCAACAACAATTCAACGATCCAATTCATAAAAACAACTTCCGAACATAATATCAAAACATCCAAGACATAATAGATCAAAAACTATACTTCTGAGCAGACAAATCATATCCTCATTGATTTAAACCCGCTAGCAAGATTAAGAGTGAGTATCAACGTATCGTAAATCAGATTGAGATATTAAGAGAGAATCAGTTATAACATCTCGTTCAAATATCTATCATACCGGAAGTTGCCGCCTCCCCGACGACTTCCGGTCACGTGATCAAAAGTCACGGAAACACTTGACCACCACTCAATCAGGAACGATCGCTAACCGACTATTCAGCGATTAATATCTAAAAAGGGGATGAGACAATTCACCTTTTTGGTTAACACTTTTGAGAGCTGCTAATCGTTCATTATAAGTTAGGATTCGAGATTCGTTTCGCTCCCGTTGCCATTTTTCTTTGAGATATTGCGATTAGATTAAATAGTGTGCATCACAATATGAAGACTTGAAGCCATGATATATTTAACATGCACAAGTCATGTCTTTGGTGGCATCAAGTCTTGAACGCATGATTCTATTGAAACAATGCCTGCCATGAGTTTGTTCCCAAAACCATTCGGGTGCTACCTTGTTTGAGATTCTCTGTGTTTGAAGTTTTTGCACAGTGAAATAATGTCAGTAGATTATTTCTGTCTCTGTCATGTGTCTTGTTAAGGCCCCCATCTAGTTAAACCAAAAGTACGAAACGACAAAAGCCCTTGAAACTAGGAAGAGAGAAAGGGCGTATCCAAAAACCCGGCAAAGTACTCATATTATAAGGGTCATAATAACAAAAGTAAATCGTTCCTTCATAAATTAGGTGCTTTATTTTCTTAATTTTTAATACTTTTCTTGATGTAGAACATTTCTTTCTTACTTTAATTTTTCCTTTTCTGCTGTTTATTCCATTTTCTGATATTGTATGTTCTACCTGCTGTTGCGATTTAAAAAAATGACTTCACAGTGTAAGACATAAACCTACACTAGTTTAGGGAAAGATGCAACATCAGCTTTTATTCTTTTTGGGCCGCAACTTCCGTTAAGAGCAGTTATTTTTTATTTTTTTTAACTCTCTTCTTTTTTTATATACAGTCGGAACTCAATTTACCGTACCCCTATTTAATGAATTTTTTCTTTTCCCGATTTAAATGAAGGCAAAAAACCCCTATTCAATGAACAATAAACCCCAAACTAACAAATTATTTAAACAGCTGGAAATTTTTTTTTATTAGTTTGCATTAGAAAAAAATGGATTTTTTTCTTTTTGGATTTTGGAAAGCAAAATCATGACACGCCAGCCACGAGTACGTTACCTTTACCACTAGGATACCATGGCCTACACCATCTTGTTGGAAGAACACATCTTTGTTTACAGGTAGATGAGTGATTATAAGTCCTAAGTTCTCCAACAATGAACATACCGTTCCCCTGTCACATTCACAACCCTTTCTCTTTCAACTTCCAAAAAGTACGAACCAATAATTACAAAAGAAGATATTACACACCATACAGTGTGTTTAAAGTTGTGAAGTGATTTTTCATTAATTTTTCCCGGTCTTGTAACAGTGGCGTTCACAAGGGGGTTTGACGGCTCAAACCTCCCCCATCGACCAAAAGATTTTTACAGTAGACATTACCCACGGCGCTTCCGTCTACATGCTTTTTAGATTGTACCCCCCCCCCCCTTAAAAATGTCTGTGAACGCCACTGCAGACCTATAACGGAAAGTTTGCTTGTTAACGCATCCTGACAAATGGATAAAGGCTTCCTTACTCGTTAGAAAGTTGTCAACAAGATTCTGGTTTCCGTAGATAAACTGCAGAACTGAAGTCTGTTTCCACAGTTCTGCTTCTGTAGTGCATAAACAATATGAATCTTGTAGGCGGGAAAACACTGTGGCACATATAGATAACTACTTTTATGGGAGGTGTTATATTTTTTAAAAAACGTAGGTGAAAGCCCGAAACACAGTCCTTATGCTAAAAATTGAAAATATGTTGGTCTATGGGAAGGGTTTGAACCCCCAAGCCCCACCTCTGTATACGCCACTATGAGGAAATGAGAAGATGTTTATGTAAGGTCCATCAAACGCTGTTGTCTGAAAGCCCAAGTGCCAGGAAAGTTTTGTACCCAGGTCTTGTTAGCATGGGGTGATAGAACAGCATTATTACGATGAATCTTGAATTCTCTTCAAATTTCAAGTTAAATGATCACGTATACCGGTTGATTCAAAATTAGTGTGACCAATTTTAAAAGCATATAACTATTTATGGTGAATTTCTATCGTTTTACTAATGGTTTTATTTTAAAAATGAAACATTCAAATTACTAATCTAACCATTTTTATTAGTGGAAGTAAATTATAGTACCGAAATATCATCCTCAAACCAGGAACAAAATTTTAAGGCTTTTAAAGGATGTTTCTTGAAATTCTGTCATAAATAAAGCATTTAAAAATCAAAAAAGTCATTTTTCTAATGTATTATTATCTAAACTTTGAAACAAAAAAAATTTGGCTCAACGGAAAAAATGTGAACGAGAAAGGAAGTCCTTGATAAAAAAGAATTATCGCTGTAGAAAATCCTCTGCTTCAAAGAACTTTGGCAAAGAAGCTACAGATATCGCAATCGACAATTTGTCATCAAATAAAGAAAATTGGTTATAAAAAGGTGAATAAACCAGTCTGTCGTCAAATGTCTGCAAAGACCGTAGAAAAACATGCTCTCGACCTCTGTATTTAATGTTACGCAAAACTATATACAAAACAGGAATAACTTAGGATGAAGCACTGTTTCATCTGTCATTTACAACTGGCGAAATGAAGATACAACCTATTTTACGTAAAAAGCGTCGCAAAGACGCAACTCTTTTGGAAAAGACAAGCAAGCAATCAGGTGTTATGGTATGGATGAAAATGTCCACTCAATGCTTAACAAAACCATTTTTTGTGTCGAATCAAAGGCTAAAATTGATGCTGCATACTATCAGCAAAAAGTTTTGAAGCACATGATCAAAGAAATTAAATGTTTTTACCTTCGAGGGCCAAGATTTTGCATCATGCCATGCTGCAAATTCAACTATAAAATGGCTAAAAAATAAAAATAAATAAATTTTGTTCCTTGTGAGAAATAGCTATCATCACCCTGACTGTGCTCCTGGCGAATGTTTTTTTTGGGAATACTTAAAAAAACAATTAAATAGATGTAAAGTAAGAACTCTCCAAGGGCTTCAAAAAGCAATCAAAGATGAAGTTAGAAAAATTCCCTTAAAAATGTTCGAGGAAGCTCTTTTGGCTTGGCTAAACGTTTACTTAAAATGTACTATGCTAAAGAAAGCCACACTGAAAATTTCAAGTAAATAACTGTATTCAATAAAAAATTATGATGCTCTAAAAATGGTCATACTTTTTTTTGAATCAACCGGTATAATAAATGTCATTTTTATAAAACGACAACATAAGCAAGTTGTTATTCTGTCCAATGCTACATTGCAACTATACTTGTTGAAGGGTGGAGTACATAACCTCTTTTTTATTTATTTCTGGCAGCACACTTGATAAATACACCATTCGCTGGAGTGAAACAACTGCGCAAACACACATGGAGTAAAAACAAATTAAGCAATAAAACAAAGAATTAAGAAACAGAAGCATAAACACAATGAGAAAGTCCGTCAGATTGCAGAGCTTGTAACTGAAGTACATAACCTTGTTGGGCTCTAATCTCCAACAGTGATATTATGAGATATACTTTGCTATGCTCAGTAGTAAAAAGCGTTTGAAAAATTAATAATTTAATAACTTATATTTTAGAAAAAAATTAAAGTAATGTAAAGTTAAAATAAATTAAAAATGCGCCCATAAAAATCTTAAAAAAAAAAAAAATGCTTAGTACATAAGAAGAGATCTGGTTGGTAGATGGGCAAATAATCTTGACTGACCATCGCAAACGGTGTTGAAATTTACTTTTCTAAGCCGGTTGAGAGCCTACCATTTAATAAGCAGCTCTGATTCTGATAACGTCAAAATGCTCAATATGAGCGAAAAATTTGAGGTAATTTAAAAATGAGAAACTACAGAAATTATGAGAAGCTATACTAGTAGGATCAATATAGTCTATACTTAGTGTGATAAAGGTTGGTTCAAGTGTACATATTTATTAATACCTGCGATAGTAGAGATATTAGAATTATCAATTTTTTTTGTAAAAATTTTTAGATTTTCCTAATGATTTGTGTATAGAAATTTTGCTTACTGTTCTGAAGTCTTTATTTCTCCCGAAACAGTGAACATTTAACATTTATCTAATAAAATATTTTGAAAGCTAACTAAAAGATAAGCAGGATTTTTTGCAGTGTTCCCAGTCTGGAGAGGCATAGGTCGGAATTGGTCAAAGGATCAGGATATGCAGGGTGGCCCCGAATTCATGGTACGAACTTTAATGGTAGGTACAGGACATTGTGTGTGTAACAATCATTTATTGTACAGGAATAAATGGGCACAAGAGACGCGGAGAGGCACAAACACAAAATTAACAGACGAAAGCTAAAGACAAAATGTTTACTGAAAGCGTCGTTGACTAGTGTAATGTTTACAATAACTGTTCAACACATAAGCTATGAAGTCCAGCTGCGGTGCACATTGCTGTACCTCCCACTGGCAGTCGGAGAAAATAGTCTGGTAGATTCAAAGCTTGTACTCTCTAAAAATGGAAGAGGTGTGAGTGATTTTCGTTTAGCACTCTACAAACGGTCTGATGACTCACACTTACGTGATGATCAACAGCTCTTGTATTTGACTCGAGTCTATCAGCCACAACGTTCAAGGTGCTTTCTTCCAGGCTTGGACTACGTACAGCTCTTCGTCGACCAGCATCATATCTGGTGACGTGGAACAAACGTGTTTTACGAAATTGACGATGTAACCGCTGAAAAATTCTGCGATCCGGCATTCGTCGATCAGGAAACTGCTCGTGATACATTCGTAGCGCAGCTCTGCCGTTACCATTTGCATGGCCATACATGTAATGCATGTCTACATTTTCGGCACACGTAAAGTCTTCCATTGGAGACGTCAGCACAACTGCAAATGGCGCATTTCCCTATTGACACGCATCATTTTGAACGGAGGCTAGACATCTTCTGTCCCCTACCTGGAACGCAAACAGCTGATAACTCCATTTCTCTTGTTTGCGCCTCACTTGCATCCATACATTCCTATACAATAAATGATTGTTACAATGTCCTGTATCTACCCTTAAAGTTTGTACCCCGAATTCGGGACCACCCTGTAGATAACCATTTTGCTTTCTCTACTTAATGTAGATTTTCTTGAAATTAAAGAGTATAAACTGCAAGCAGATTTCTAAAATTTTTATTTTATGTGTAATGTATTGTATGGAAGTGTGAGTTGCTTATCCAAAATCACTCTAAAAGTACTGGGTGTGTTGAAACAAGGGAATTAGGTTATTACTTAGATATTAGGAATTGTTTTTGCTTTTTAGAGAAAAATATCGCCTCAGTTTTTGATGTTTAAAGAGCATTTTTTTCAGTTACGAAGCCAATGCTTAAGGAAGCAAGGTGTCTATTGAGGTATAGTGAATGATGAGGTGTGGATTTTTATGCAGTCAGTATCACCATTATCTGCATCATTAGAATAAATGTTAAATAAAGCATGTCCAAGACGATCTCTAGAGCAGGGATCTCTAAACTATAGCCCGCGGGGCCCTCTCATCCGGACTTTTTTTTTATTCATAGAAAAAAATAACGGAAATTTACACGCAGGGACGTCTTGAGGCATGGGGCCAGGGCCTCGGACACAATGGGGGCCTCGTCTCGTTCTCGACTCAGCCTTAATAAAATCATGATTCAAATAATTTCATAGGTCAAATGTTATTTCCGGTTGTATTCTCCGAAAAACTGGGAATTTTGGACGATATGTCCACTGGCTATATGTGATGAACCGTCTTTCATGTACTATAAGCTTAGGCCTACCACCATGCACCATCATATTACTCATTCAGTCAAAAGGCGACAATCGATCGAACCGGTTTGTGCGATTGTAAGTCATGTACTTTTATTTGTTTAGGGTAATTGTTTGTACGAGTATTTGGCAACGTATGCTTTGTACTGTCCACTTTTAACGGTCATAGGTGGGCCCTACTTTTGCGTAGGGGACCAGGGCCTCAAGAAGTCTTAGGACGCGTCCCTGCTTACACATATCCTACCAAGATCAGCCACAACTTGGTTACCGAATTAAAATAAATGCGCGCAGTAGTGCTTTGTTTTCTAATCGATCAACATATTGCAAAACCTTATTCGCTGCTTACTTTTTCCACTTCTGTTCATAGTCAGTGAGATGATATAACGCCATCTAGTGACAGAGTTTCTAAATGGTTTCTACTTGTTCAAGACTTTAGGGGTTTTTTAAATTATAGTTTGCCAGTTGTTGATTTCTGCGATGAATAGGTATTGGTGCCAGTTAGCGTCTAATTGCGAAACAATTTGCACTCTATTTTATTTAGTGCTAAATTATTTCACGTAATTATTTACCAATGTCTATATAATATATTGGGAATGTCTTTCGTTTAACAAGAATGTTCTGAAGAAGCACATTAAAAGCAACAATCTCTTAAGTGGATAGATTTGTAGAGTATATATTCAGGTAAGTTTAACTTAAAATTTATAAGAATTTTTTAAATCTGTTTCAGAGGTTATTTGCAGCTATAGTTGCGGCTAAATTAGTTGACATAATCAGGATTTTTGAATGATATTATGTACAAGATAATTTTAGTTTCACTATTTATTCATATTGAAGTCAAAATCACTTTATTTTGATGCCCAACGATGGATGAGAAGAAGAAAAGAAAAGTAAACGATGAGTGTGGGCAATTTCAAGAAGAATGGAATTGGAAGTACTTTGTCAAATCCGACAAGAAAGCATTGTGTTTGATTTGCAACAGAACTGTTTCTGATGAAAGAATACAACCTGCGCCGTCATTATTGAAGCAAACAGAAGATATATGCACAGTTGGTCCGTGTCGAAAAATTTTCTAAATTACAAAATCAACTCAAATTCAGAGGGCATTGTTCAGAAAATACTCAAATGAAAATGAATAATTAACTAAGGACAGTTGCATACGTCCTGAATAAAAATGGCAAACTGCTTACAGATGGTGAAGTAATGAAGGAATGTTTGTTAGAGATGGTTGGGAATTTGCCCAGAAAATTAGAAACAATTTTAAAATGTACACTGTTTGACAATTGCTAAGGAACAGTTACGTTTTACGGAATAATTAAGAATAGACAATGATCGAAGAAATGAAACTAAGTACACATTTAGTTGGGACGATGTGCATTTATTATAGTGCAAAATAGTACAGATATCGCCACATCAAAGAATTAAAAACTTAAAAAGAAGAAATTGCTCATTGGATGATTTTCAAACAGCCACAAAAAAAAAAAAAAAAACCCTGATCTTCAGGTCAGAATGATGCAGACATGAGTACCTTAATAAGATGTGTGTTGACGGTAGGCACTAATGCACATTTTGCATCTTTTTTTACTTCATGCTCTTCACTAAACTACCGAGGAGTCCTTAGAAAATATTGTCCCACTCCTGTCTCAAGACGGTTTTGAGCTCTTACGCTGTATGGGGAGGGATGGTTCTTTGTGCAACACGTCTGCCAAGAGAATCCTAGGCGTGGTCAATAGGACTTAGGTCGGGAGAGTATGCAGGCCATTTCAAACGGAGAATATTTTCACTTTTCAGTGTGTCCGATACCTCAACGCTTCTGTGTGGCCGCTCATTATCGTCCATACACAGAAAGTCCGGACCTACACAGCACCCCTATACATACGAACTTTATCTAGAATAATCTCTCTGCAATAATGTTGCGATGTAATGTTTCTTCCCTCAAAGATGTGAAGCAGTGTTCTGCTATTGTGTATGATGCCTGCGTCCCCCCCCCCCACACACACCATCACGTCTGAGCCGTACCGATCACGTTCACAAACAAACTTTTGTGTATAACGTGTTCCACACTCTCTCCACAGTAATTGGTGGCCAGAATTACTTGTCACACTGAAATGATATTTGTTGGAGGACATCACTCTGGACCAGTTTTGGTTATCTCAACTAACATGTTTCTTACACCAGTATAATCTGTCTCGACGATGAAATGGGATGTAACAAACAGGCTTCCGTGCATACAAATCAGCTTGATTTAACCACCGTGAGATGGTTCTTGCTGAAACATGCTTACCCATTGCATTTGCAAAGTTTGCAGCTATCCGGCCAGGAGAGAAATTTCTGTTTCTTTTTGCCACGAGGGCTACATAGTGATCCTCTAAAGGTGTGGTGTTCCTAACTTGACCCTCGGCATGATTTCTCAAAGCATTTATATTTTCAGCGATCTTTAATCGGGCTCTTTGATATACCCAATGCAGCAGCTACAGTGGTGACACTTTGACCTGCTTCCAGTCGTCCAGCTGCTCGTCCACGATCGTAGTCACTCAAATGATGTCTCGCTGACGTTTTGCTCAAGAGCCAAACAGAATTATTGAGAAGAAACTTTTATAACATCCAGCACTATTTTCGTCAAACATTAAACAGCATATATTTTCGCATGAATCATGAGCTTGTATGCACTGTCTTTTATACAGATAATGAGTCCTGGTCTACCACGCTCACTGAACTTGAATATATTTCTAGACGTAGTTGGAAAAGTGAAGCAGATGTGTAATGAGCTAAACATGCTTAATAAAATGAAGTTTGATCGCTTTTGATACAAATGTTCTGAAGAACATTCTGAAACCAACAAACATAACATGGTGTCAGAAGTTTTAGCGATTATATCGGATTGAAACGATATCCACGTGCGCTATGGAAGCCTTCCGACCCCCTGCTCCGCTGCAATTTTCGCTAGGAAATGTGAAAGGAAAATGGAGGCAAGAACTGGAGAATTATCTGCTGGCAACAAAAAAAGACGATCGAATAGATAAAGTAAAAATAGCAATCCTGTTGAACTTATTGGGCAGTGAAGGACTTGAAATACACAACACCTTCAAGTTAGAATCGAAAGCGAATTTTTGGAAGTTCTTCAAAAGTTTGAAAAATATTGCTCACCACGACAGAATGTTGTTTATGAGCGTTATAATTTTTTTTTCATGTGTCCAACTGGAGGGCCAAGCAATTGAGACATATGTCACTCAGCTAAAGACTTTAGCATCCACGTGCGAGTTTGCAGAGCAAGAAAACGGATTGATTCGAGACCGCATCGTCTTGGGAATTAAAGACAGTGGGTTACAAGAACGACTCCTGCGAGAAAATAACCTAAGTGTTGAAAAAGCGATTGAAATCGTCCGGGCAGCTGAAGCGAGCCGGGAACAAATCCGAAATATGAAGCACGATACAGCCATAATAAACTTCTTGAAGGAAAATCAGAGCAAGCCTAAAACCCAGTACAACTGCAAAAAGTGAGGACGAAAACACAAGCCTCGAGAGTGTCCAGCGTTCGGGAAAATTTGTGCCAAGTGCAAGAAGAAAAACCATTTTGCTGCTAAATGTTTCCAGAATACAAAGAACATTCATGAAATGAACGTTCCTGAAAATGAACTGGTTTATATTGATTCTGTGAATGAAAATGAAACTAAATGTGCAATGAAAAATATTACAGACTCTAATTTTAAGAATGTAGAAATGGTAAGTGAAACAACTTGGTATAAAAATGTTTCATTAGATGTAAATAATAAGTGTTTTGATGTAAATTTTTCAAACTGGATACTGGAGCTGAAGTAAATATTTTGCCACTGTATGTTTTGAGTATGTTTAAAGTTAATCCAAAACTTAGTGTATATATATATAAAAAACTAATATATCTCTAACTACATATATGGTAATTTTAATTTAAAGCCAAATAGTTCCTTTATAATTAATTGCTCTACTGATAAACTCAAAAATGTTCCTTTGCCTTTCTATGTAGTAAATGTAAAATCCAAACCAATATTAGGGTTAAGAGGTTGTAAGGAATTAAAACTTATTGAAAGAATTGATGCTATTGAATGTAGTATAAGTAAAAATGAGTTAATTAAGCAATATAAAGATGTATTTACTGGGGTAGGGGAATTTCCAAATGAACCATATCACATTACTTTAAAAGATAATGCTGTACCAGTAATTCACCCACCAAGACGTGTTCCTCTGGCTTTGCAGCCAAAATTAAAAAGTACTCTAGATAGATTAGAAAAAAGAAGGAATAGTGTCAAAAGTTAATAAGCCAACTGATTGGGTGCAAAGTTTAGTCATTGTAGAAAAACCCAATGGAAATTTAAGATTATGTTTAGACCCTAGAGATCTTAACAAAGTAATTAAAAGAGAACATTATCAAATTCCTTGTACAGATGATATCATTAGTAGATTAGAGGACAAGAAAATATTTTCAGTTGTAGATTTGAAAGATGGTTTTTGGCATGTACCTTTAGATGAAGTCAGCTCTGAAATTTGTACATTTAATACACCTTTTGGAAGGTACAAATTCAACAAAATGCCATTTGGTATAGTTTCTGCACCTGAAGTATTTCAGAAGAGAAATCAAAAACTTTTTGGAGATATTGAGGGAGTAGAGATTTATTTTGATGACATTATTGTTGCAGAATGTGATGAGGATTCACATGAGGCAATTATATCTAGAGTTCTTGAAAGAGCCAAATTGTTAAATATAAAGTTTAATCCAGATAAACTACAATATAGGGTGCCTGAGGTAAAATATATAGGTCAAATTATATCTAAATCAGGTATAAAACTTGATCCAGATCACATAAAAGCAATTGTTGAGATGCCAACACCAAAATCAAAAACTGAAGTTAGGAGATTGTTGGGCATGTGAATTTTCTTTCAAAATTTATACCCAATGTATCTAAAGTTACTGCTCCATTAAGAGAAATCATTCATGAAAATGTAGAATTTAATTGGGGAAAAGAACAAGAATTGTCCTTTGTAAACATTAAAGAATTGTTAGCTAAAGCTCCAATTTTAAAAGTTTTTAGTGTTAATGATGAAATAGTAATACAATGTGATAGTTCAAAAGATGGGCTAGGATCCTGTTTAATCCAAAAAGGTCAACCGGTATCATTTGTCTCACGCAGTTTAACAAACAGTGAGAAAAATTATACACAGATTGAGAAAGAATTATTCGCAATTGTTTTCTCATTTGAGAAATATGGACGTAAAGTTGTTGTACAGAGTGACCATAAGCCCTTAATGGCAATTGTTAAGAAACCTATGCATAAAATATCTTCTAGAATGCAAAGAATGATTTTAAAATTATTAAAGTATGATTTTGAAATAAATTATGTACCAGGTAATCAAATGTTTCTCGCTGATACTTTATCACGAGCATTTCCTGTTAGTGAAACTGTAAGGGATGATCCTGAAATGCTAAATATTGTGCATACTATTTCAAAACATTTACCCATGAGTGAAAAGAGACGTGTACAATTTAAAAAAGAAACTGAATTAGATCCAGAATTACAAATAGTTGTTAAATATATCAAAGAGGGTTGGCCTAAATCTTACAAAAATGTAGACAATAGTGTAAAAACATATTATAAAATTAAAAATAACATTTATATTCAAGAAGGGTTGTTATTTAGCAATGAAAAACTAATTGTACCTTATAGTTTGAGAAAAGATATGCTACAACTAATTCATGAGGCTCACTTTGGGATAGAGAAGTGCAAGAAAAGAGCTAGAGAAATAATGTATTGGCCAGGGATGAACTCTGACATAGAAACATTAGTATCACAATGTGTAATATGTGAAAAATTTAAAAAAGCTAATAGTAAAGAACCATTAAAACCTCATACAGTTCCCTATAGACCCTTTGAAAAGATAGGAGTAGATATAATGGATTTGGGTAATACAAGTTATCTAGTTGTAATAGACTATTATTCAAAATGGATTGAAATTGCTGAACTTGTAAATAAGAGTGCAGATGAGGTAATAATTAAACTTAAAATTTTCTCTAGATTTGGTGTTCCAAATATTGTAGTATCAGATAATATACCATTTAATAGTTATATTTATAAAAAGTTTGCAAATGATTGGGATTTTAATTATGCATTCATTAGTCCTCATTACTCCCCGAGTAATGGAATAGTTGAAAAAGCAGTAGGAATTTCTAAAAGCATTATGAAAAAGGCAAGGGAAGATAGACGAGATTATTTAGTAGGTTTAATGGAGTATAGAAACACCCCAATATCAGGTCTTGACCTATCTCCAGCTCAAATGATGTTTAATCGTAGATTAAAAACAAAATTACCAATCTCGAATAAATTGTTAAATGCTGAATTATTTAATAACATTCGCGAAAAGTTAATAAAAAGGCAAAATGTTCAAAAGATACATTATGATAAAACTGCTCATCTATTACCTGAACTTGAGCCAGAAGATAATGTCAGAATACTAAATTTTAAAAACAAAACTTGGGAACCGGCTAAAATAGTTTCAAAGCATAAATTACATTCTAGGTCATATTTTGTTAAAAATCAGTCTGGCAATATTTTAAGACGTAATAGAAAACATATAAGAAAATCAAACACACCCTTTAATATAGAAACAGATCCTAAAGACATAAGTACTTTCAATTCTCATTCAGAAGTAATTGTAAATCCTCAAAATATACAGAACTGTAATGAGTCAGATTGTAATGTACAAAGAAGAAGTAACCGTGTTTGTAAACCACCATCTTATTTCAATGACTATGTGTTATGTGATTAATAACTTAAAGGGGAGATGTGTCATGATAACTGTAACTGAATGTGTATTGTAACTATATTTATTGCTTGTGTTGTTGCTGTTGTGAGATGACGTTGTCACCTCATGCTTAATAAAATGATGTTTGATCGCTTATGATGCAAATGTTCTGAAGAACATACTGAAACCAACAAACATAACAAAACATTCCACAACCTATGTTCCTTCACTGTATTATTTACTAGCAAGCTTTGTCTACTAAATATGTGATGAAGGTGTGAATTTGATACAATCACATGGACTGAATCATAAACAGTTCAGACATGTAAAAAATACTGACACAGAATCGCAAGATTTACGATATTTCACAGCAGTAAGATGGCTAAGTTGTGAGAAAATTCTCAACAGAGTACTAGAATTAAGAAAAGAAATAGGTAACTTCCTGGAAAGTAAAGGCAAGAGCCACTGCCATTATATTATTGTCTGATGAAGAGTGGGTATGAAAATTGTGTGTTTTGTGGCCTTTACTGCAGACATAACTAGTCATTTAAATTTTCAGAACCTAAAATTGCAAAAGACAGTTTCACTTATTAAGGTTCTGAAATTAACAATAGAAACGATTGTACCAACTGAAATCCAAAAGAGAATTACTATGGCTAATAGATGTCTTAATAGAATACGAAAATATATGTGAAATCGAATTTAATCAAAAGAAAAACAAAGGTTCTATAGTATAAAAGTCTTTTAAGATCAGTATTTATGCATGTGAAACTTGGTCCATGTCTCGAATAGATGAGAATATGACAAGTATCTACGAAAGAAAGATTTTATTTTTGCAGGAATTCAGGAAAATGGAAGGTGCCGAACATCAAATTTCGAGAGAGCTCTATCAATCATATAATCTGACATTGTTAACTTCATCAAAATACAACTAATTAAATGGGCAGGTCACGTTGTCAGAATGGACGAAGACCGCAACACTAAAAAAGTCTTCAATGCCCAACCAATTGGCGCACGAAGAAAAGGCAGGCCAAATCTTAGATGGCGTAGAAAAAAGATCTAGTTTTGAGAACTAAAAGAACTGGAGAACACTAGCAGGAAGAAGGCTGGCCTGGAAAGGCTTCTTGAGAAGGCCCTTTCCTGGGCTGTCGAGCCACTGAGGAAGGAAAATTGCAAGGAGAGAAAAATATAGTTTCTGATCTGTGCACCCAACTAAAGGCATTCAGATGAATGCGTTTCTTGTTTTTGGAACAAATACAGGCCAACAATTTGACATACCAGGTGTATGCATATCAAATGAGACGATTGCTAACAGATGTCGCCACGCATATATGTAAACAATACGAAACCATGACACGTGATTTTTTTATAGTTTGACCTATGATACCCATGTTCAGTTTACATTTGGACGAGTTTCAGCGTGCATTGTATTTTTTTTTTACTGTGTTGAAAATGTCGATTTTTATGCCTTCTGACCACGATTTACGGACAGCATTTATTTTTTACCATCTGAAGAAAAATACTGCCAAATCACATCAAATGCCTGTAGAAGCATACGGTGGCAATGCTCTGAGCCGTGCGCAGTGCTACAGGTGGTTTGAAAAGTTTCAAAATGGTGATTTCGATGTGAGAAACGAGGAGCGTGGCAGACCAGCAAAAAAATTTGAAGATGCTGAATTGCAAGCATTACTGGATGAAGATGATGACCAAACGCAAGAATATCTTACAGAACAATTGAATGTTGACCAGAGCACTGTTTCCCGTCGTCTCAAAGCAATGGGCAAGATGATAAAGGTCGGTAGACGGGTACCACACGAGCTAACGGACCGTCAACAGGAAAACCGAAAAATCGTGTGCGAAATGTTGCTTGCCCGCAACAAACGCAAGTCATATCTCCATCGTATTGTGACTGGCGATGAAAAACGGATTTATTTTGAGAATCCCAAGCGTAATCGATCATATGTTGACCCCGGACAGCCGTCCAAATCGAGCGCAAGGCCGAATCGCTTCGTCCGCAAGACAATGCTGTGTATTTTCTGGGATCAGGAGGGACCAATCTATTATGAGCTTCTCAAACCCAGCGAAACCGTTAATACTGATCGCTACAAGCAACAATTACTTAATTTGAACGATGCTATACTCGAAAAACGCGAGCAATACAAGAAACGGCAGCACAAAGTGATTTTCCTTGATGACAACGCACCTAGCCACCGTACTAAACCGACCAAGGACATCGTTAAGGCACTCGGCTGGGAGCCTTTAGCGCATGCGGCTTATTCGCCAGACTTGGCTCCTTCCGATTACCACCTACTTGCATCATTGGGACACGCACTGGCTGACCAGCGCTTCACTTCTTACGAAAACGTCAAATCTTGGCTTGATGACTGGCTGACCTCAAAAGACCGATTATTTTTTTGGCGTGGTATTCACAAATTACCCGAAAGATGGGGAAAATGTGTAGTTAGCGATGGATATTATTTCGAATAAAGAAATATTAACAGTTTTCATACATTTATTGTGTTTCTTTTTAAAATAAGTCTCATTTCATTTGCATACACCTGGTACTTTCAGCAGGAAAGGTTTTAAGGGCTGAAACAACAGCTGAGCTCAGTGGCGTAACAGAGAATATAAGGGCACCCCTGCAAAATAGGTTTTGGGCCCCAAGCCGGATCTTACAAAGGATTGCAAAACCGTAACCTTTAGGCTGTATAGAATCCTGCCCCCCCCCCACGTGATTGGTGTGTACCTTACGCTACTGGTTGAGTTCCCCCACGTCATTTGTATACAAAAAATCATGAAAGATCCCAAATGCAGTTTCAGAAGCGGTTTTCTGACTTAGATTCAAAGGCAGATGAAGCAAAACATTCCTCAAAAGGGTTTAAAACAATGTAGCAAGTTGCCCAGATGAACTGCAGAAGGGGGTCATTAAGTTGCAAGCAAATGACCGTCTTAGCGAAAAGTTCAAAGAAGGACTGATGAATTTTTGCAAGTTTTGCACAAGGAAGACTTTCCTAATGTCAAAACTTTAGCATCAAAGTTCTTTTTAATCTTTGGAACAACACACATGTGTGAACAAACATATTCAAGAAAGAAACACATGAAGAACAATTTGAGAACAAACTTATCTGAAGAAAATCTCAGGTCACTGTTGATGTTAGTCATCAAATTTAAAGCCAGAAATGTCTGCTAATTTGGCATCCAGGGAACAATTTTACCATTTCCATTAATACAGATGTTCTTGTGTAGTGTTTCAATGTGTTATTACATAATAAGTGAATAAAATATTAAATAAACAATTAAAACAACATCCATATTTTGATTTTGACCTTGAGTATGTAGTCGGAGCCCGGGCTGAAAAGGTTTGCTCAAGAGGACTCCAGCTTTGTTAAATCTTAGATTAGAAAAAGAATTATTAATTTTGAGAGAAAAGTTACGATCTGTTAAGTAGAAATCTGATGTTGAAATTAGAGGTGGAGAAACATTTTATTTGACAAGTTTACCATTTTAACTAAAAATGCTTTAAGGTGTTCCATTAAATGGCAAGAACATTGTTCTCTCTAGCCAAACTAAATTAAGCGCTGTTTCCAAATCACCTAATTCACTGCCACCCCTTGTATCCACCAGAGGTGGCTAGTTTTACTTCGCAAATATTACAAAGATTATAAAGTATTTGAATTTATTTAATATCCTTAATAAATTATATAAAGATCAGCTAAGCAAATCAAATTTCTTTTATAATATTCATGAGATATGATTATGATCGTAGCATAAAAATATATCGGTTTACTATTCATTGTTGATTGCTGTTTTTAAAAAAGAATTAGTATCCACACTAAAATAAAAATTTAAATAATTTATAATGAGCTCAAAATCTTTTGAAAACCTGTTAGAAAAATTCAGAAAGATTTACTTTAATACCTGAATAAAAGCATCACAGTGTTGATTTATAGCATCAGTACTAAATTTAATGTGTGAATGTAGTTTAGAGGTATCTAATGCTTTTTTTATTCATTTAAACACAAGTTTTAATTAAAATTCTAAGAGGTCAGGATTCCACTATTTATTCTCTCTGGTTACGTCACTGTTACCAATAACGCATTAGCAGTTCCAATGAATTACCAATTTGATTAATAACTAAAGTATAACATTTAAAACTGTTTGACTCGAATGTCCATGTCTTGTCTAAATAGAAATAGTAGCACAAGAATCTTCAATAAAATAAACTAACCCAATTGTACAAGTAATTCTTTGATAACAAACGAATTTATTAATTATATAATTTACACCACAAAAATATTCTTGCTGATTGTAAATTTGACTAAGTTCAATGCAGAATAACTGTAAAGATATAAAAAATCCAATTGCTTCTGTTTATATGCAATAAATTTTATCATTGAAACTTTAAATTTAAATTTATTCTATATAATACACAGCTTTTCATCCCCCCAAACAAATAATGCATATAGAGGCAGAAATAAAAGTAACAAAAAATATTCATTTTATTTTGACATATATCAATTAGGTACATGAGGAATTACAAACAACTCTAGACATTTCATGTAAAAGAAATTAGGTAGTAAAAATGTCAAATAAAATTATAGGTAAAGCATCATAAAAAGTAATAAAAAAATATGCATTTTCTCATGAGGAAAGTTTTGTTAATAGTTCTCAATTTATATAAAAGATGGATATTATACACATATATATAGCTATAGCTCCATAATTTCATTAAAAATTATTCATTTATTATTTTCGCTACAACCATTCTTACACCAGATGGATTCACAGCTAAAGTAATATTGTCAGATGGGCAATATTTCTCGCTGTTTTCAACACTAAATACATCATTAACATCATAACAATTTACACTGTCAAGCCCCAAAGAACTAACATTAGCAGAAACTTCTACTGGTCCTCCTAGAGTTCGACGATTGAAAAATACTACAGCATATGAATACTTTCCATTTTCACTCAAAGGACTGATTGGACGTATCCAAATTTCCATATTGCTTTTCTAAAAATTAAAAATTAATTTGAACAATAAATAAGAATAAGATTAATAAGAAACAGTATAGATATTTAAATAAGTTTTTTAAAAATAACATTGAACTTATTCTATATTGAAGTTATACACAACATTATAACCATATTTACTGTGTGTGAACTAAAACTAATGCCAGGTTCAAATGATAAAATTGTTATGATCATCTCATCTAAAACTAATGCAACTTACTTGATAAATCCGTTTTCCCATGATTCCTAATGGATCCTGATTGACGGCTATGACATCTTTGTTTAACAGTAATTCTCTAAACTTGGAGTCAAGAGAACGCAAATCATTCGACATCAAAAGAGGACTAGCCATTATAGCCCACAAAGCAAATTGTGCTCTTGCTTCTTCAAAGCTGAGTCCAAAGTTTCCTGCCAATATCTATAAAATGTATACAATTTAAATTATTACAGATATTAATATTAAAGTATAAAATATTCCTATAATACATATTTTCACAGCAAAAAATAATCAATCTTAAAATAATCAATCAGATGAAATATTACTACTGCATGTTTTTTGGAATAAATATCAATTAAATTTTTTAAGAATAACTAAATTAAAAATTAATAATTACAAGTAGTAAAGAGAAATTCAAATTACAAGGGTAAGTTGAAAAATAAGTTTCCCCTGTCGACTGTGGTCAGAGTTGTGTATGAAAGTCAAAAAATAGAATGAGATATTAAAGATATGACATACCTTTATTTTATTATTCTCGTACGAGTACGTTGAGACATTTGTCATATCGCTTGATAAGCTTCAAAAAGTCCTCCAAGAAAAAATCAGGGCTTTGCATATGGAAGAAGCGTTGAACGGCTATGGGCGAAAGGCGACACAGCAGGAGAACGCTTAAGTCACCGATACACCATTGGGTAGAGGTCGCTGCAAATCAAGCAGATGGCGCTGTTGCAGTGCCTGCGCAAAGCGGAGACCAGCCTCTCATTTGAGCCCCGGTAGGTATGGAGAGAAGGTGCGTTTTGAATTCGTGGTCAAAGGAGGAAGTGAGAGCGGTTATCCGCTATGAATGGGCACGTGGAGTATCAGGAACAGAAATTCATAACCGCCTCTTGGAAGTCTATGGGCCAAGTGTGATGTCGAAGCAAATGGTGCGGAGATGGTGTCGCACATTCAGTGATGGACGTCAGCAAGTGGAGGACATACCGAGAGCTGGACGGACGCGCACGGCCACTACAGATGCAAATGTCGGGAAGGTGGATGACATGATTAGAGCGAACCGGCGTATCACCAGCGATGAAGTAGCGGAAGAACTTGGAATCTCACATGAGCGAGCTCAAAACATCCATGACATTCTTCGATACAGAAAAGTGTCAGCACGATGAGTGCGCCGACAATTGACCTCGACACACCAGGAACAACGCATGGCGGTCAGCCTGGAACATCTCGTGCGTTACCATGAAGATGGCAATGACTTTCTGTTTCGGATTGTGATGGGGGATGAAACGTGGGTCCACCATTTCACGCCAGAATCGAAGGCCGCAACTATGGAGTGGAAACATCCGTCATCACCTGTCCGAAATAAGTTCAAGACAACTCCCTCTGCAGGTAAAGTGCTCCTCACAGTTTTCTGGGACGCCCAAGGAGTTTTGTTGCTGGACTTTTTGGAGGTTGGAACCATCAATGCTATGCGCTACTGTGACACCCTGTCGAAATTGAAAGAGGCGATTCGGAAAAAGCGGCCTGGCCTTCTCACATCTGGCGTTCTGCTGTTGGATGACAATGTCAGACCACATTCGGCGACGGCAATGCAAAACCATATTGCAACTCTTGGTTGGGAGCGCCTACACCATCCGCCATACAGTCCTGATCTCGCACCAAGCGACTTCCATCTGTTTCCGGCTTTGAAGAAAAATCTCGGGAGAAGGCGCTTTGGAAGCAATACTAAAGTGAAACAAGCCGTTCAACGCTTCTTCCATATGCAAAGTCCTGATTTTTCCCTGGAGGGCTTTTTGAAGCTTATTAAGCGATATGACAAATGTCTCAATATACTTGGTACCTATGTGGAAAAATAAAGGTATGTCATATCTTTAATGTCTTATTCTATTTTTTGACTTTCATACACAACTCTGACCTCAGTTGACAGGGGAACTTATTTTTCAACTTACCCTCGTACTTGAATATTGCTCGGATTCTGTTTTGCTGTAAGAATATTCAGGAAATCTATTTTCTTTTTACTTGATTCATATCTCAATGTAATCTTTCACTCAATAAAAAAAACTTAACTTGTACAATTTTTGTACATCAAAAACAATTAAATTTAACAAAAATGCATACAGACTGATAAAATCATGAATTTGTATTTTCCAATAGTGTCTACTACTAAATTTAATCACAATATGAACTCAAAAAGATAGATTATTGTTTATCTAAATACCCCCCCTCCCCCCAAGAAAAACATAGAAGGAACTAAAAATGGAAAAGGGCAAAGAAAAAATTACCCAATTTACTTCTATAGAAAAAAAAAATCCTTATGGAATATTTCTAGAATTAAAAAGAACACTTCGTAAAGTTTTACAGTACTGAATTTGAGCTCATAAAAATTAGCTAAGCGCTTTTACCTTGAAATTCCCATAATATATATATATATATAAACGGAGCATATCTGTTTCCAAAGTTAATAATTCAAAACATATAGAAATATATTAATGTATACATCCACAAGACATAAAATGTACTACAATGCAAGTCTTAAATTAGAATGAGAATTCTCGTTTCTTTTAGAAAGAAAAACTGACTGCACAAATTTTTACAAACAACAATTTTTTGCTTAAAATTTGCTTTACTTGGCATATAAATATAAAAATAAAATTTTAAAGTATAAGAAATTAATAAAATTTATGAATAAAAAAAACTACAAATGCAAAATCAGTAGCAAAAAATCCCTGCATTGATCTATTTAAACTTAAATTGATTTTGAAAAAAAAGCCCATTATCGATGTTGTGACAACCTTTGAAATTTTTTTAAATATTGGTTAAGGTTCACTTATTTCTCTTCATAACAAAACCAAAAAAACATACTATAGCTCTTCATATAAAGAGATTTACTATCAGTTCATAGAATACAATTAAGTTACAAACATAGAATGAAACAAAGTAAGCACAATATAAAAAGTCAATATTGTGTGAAGATGTCTAAAGTCTGTCTTTTTATCAATTTTCCTTCTTTGGCTTTAGCAAAATATTGTTTCGTAAATTTTTAAAAAAAAAGACTTTCTATTTATAACTACATGCAGTTTTTATTTCCTTTGTAACACTTCAAAATTCAAAACAAATAATCTAAAATAAAATTAACTAAAAGCTTACAAACAAAAGTACAAAACAACGTTTTGTCACAAAAAATTCCTTTTTAAATATTCCGAGTATTCCCTTTCCCATAACTACAAAGAAAGAAAAACTAGCGATACCATATCTGGATCATTCCAATGACCAGGACCAGCAGCTGCAACTAATTCATCTTGATGGGAAGCATAAAAATCTATTATAGACAAAACACTAGCCCAAGAGTCTTCAATATCATTAAAATTTCTCCACAAATTGCAATGTTTTGCAATTTCTTTATAGTTCGGCTTAAAAAAAAATTACAATAATTACAATGCTATTTTTAAGTACATGAAAACAAAGATAAAAAAATACACACAATTTCCTTTTATTCATAAGGTAAATCCTCTTGAAATAAGTACAGAAAAATTAATTTCGTAAGAGTATTAACAAAAATACACATTAAATTTATAATTGTTTTAATTCTAATATATTTTTATAATTATGTATCCATTATTTAACAACATTAAAATAGTTTAAATAACTGAAAAAAGCATAATAACATAATATAATGCCCATACCGACAGCGAAATGAAGAAAAAAGAATTTAGTAATTGATCAATTGTTTATCACATCAACTTGAGGACTTGGAGCTTTCAGAGATTTACACAATGTGTAGAAGCCCTTTACACAGCAGGCCTAGTGGTACCAGGACATGAATATATGACTCAACAAAGTGAGTCAGAGAATATTAATGTCACAGCGTAATATTCAGCTACATGAGGGCTTTTGACGACGGACCTCGTAATTTTGAACCACCAAGTAACGAGGACGACACCCAGGGCCACTTTTCCCCTTAAGCATGTGCCTAGAGCGCAAAAGGAAAAAAAATGCAAGGCAAAAATGAGAGAAAATTAAAATTACAGCGAACGAACCACCACCTAGAAAATCATGAATGCATTGTGTTTGTGTGTGTATGTGCACAGCATTATGGAAAATGAAAAGCTTAACAGTTGGATATTGCTATGCTCTCAAAACAATATTACATCGTAAATTGATTCTAATTACGTCATTAACGATTTTGCTATGATCCAAGCTCGAAGAAAACTTTTATTGTACAAGTACAATGACAGTGACTCAACAAAGAAAAATGATGCCTAAAAGTAATGCATAGTAAAGCAACAAACGATGATAATTAACAGGTTGATAGAAGTTCATCCAATTATGTATACTCTATACTATAATTGCAAACAATTTCATAAACTTGCTGTGCTAATTCACAAAAAGGTGGGTGGTCCGCAATGCTGTAAGGTAAAAAATGAACAAGAATGGCCAAACCATGCCCCTTTTCCTTATGCTGCCGGTCAGTCTGGGATACTTTGGGTTCATAGTTGATGGATAATGGAAAGACTATCCAAAGAGCTAAAACAAAGAAAAGAAAAAAAGAGTACGAAAGTTTAAGGGAAATCTCTCTCTCTCAAACCAAAACTGGCAAGGTAAAAACAAAAGGAGGGGACGCTCTGGAAATAGTGGGGGGCGTAACAACTTGAAGTGCTTAGGGAGGTTGAAAACGGCCCTGACGACACCTGAGCTGGCACCCCTCCCCTTTCCTAACTTCCACACCACACCAACGGGAGGACGTTTGAGCATCGACAAATTTAACGTGCATCGACCTCCTACACGGCGGGTCTTCAGCGGTACAAGGCTCAATCTTATGACGCGCGGGTCACGAGTCCGTTACCTTGACCACTAGGTCACAGTCACATGACTCAACAAAAATAACATTGGTCATGGAGTTTGCCATCATGACAACTCTCCCACTACAGCCATGAATTTAATATAACTAAACTAATCTAGCCATGTAATTTTAAATAAAGCAAAACCAGCTGGCATCGTAACACTTTAAAATAATGCCTATACATTTTAAGTAATTTTTCAATAGTTGACATAATTTACTCAAAAATTATGAGGAAGGGTATTACTGACATATTTGCCATAAAACATATATGTATAAGCTTACATCCATTCCAGCATCAACTTGATAAGCAGGCCAACTGCATGAAAATACTATGGGACGACCACTTTGATTTAAAGCAATTGTAATCTCAGGATACACTATAAACAAAAATAAGATTTGTGAAAAATGAGTAAAAAACTGCCATCAACAAAGGAAGAAAGAGCTGTAAACAAAGATTGAAAAACTGCATATAAATAACAAAAAGCACAGATATACCATAAAATCCGGCGTATAACGCGCACCTATACTTTCAAGCTAATTTTTTAAATTTTTTGGTATATTCGCCGTATAACGCGCACCTCCTTTTCAAAAAAGAAATCTGAAATATTAGTAATATTGCTCTTATGTTTTGAAGTAATTTATTCGAGGTATCCCAGACTTTTGAAAAAATAGTACACTTCTAGAATTACAACTATTCTTGTTCATAAGGCAAGTCGTTTCTTTTAAATAAAGAGTGTTTCGATACATCTAGAAGTAAATTTTTTTTTATACCCATCCTTTTTATTATTTTTAAAGCTATCGTTTTTATACCCGGCGTATAACGCGCACCCTTAATTTTCGATCTTATTTTTTGTGTTCAAAGTGCGCGTTATACGCGTTTTACGGTATTTATTAAATTAGCATACTATTTAGACTTATAGCAATTAAAAAAGCAAAGCGAAAGTATTGCGAATATTTCAAGCGAAAGAAAACTATTAAAAACAATTTTGTCCTTGTTTAACTACATTCTGTAATTTGAAAGAAATTTTGAAGATTAAATAATTGTTGCATAATAATGGAATACTTCTTTATTGAAAACTTGCTGTTTCATGTGGCTATATATATAAACAAAGTTTTACACACATTCATTATCTCAGAGTACAAGTAGGAAAGACATACAGCATGAATCAAGACACACTGAGAACGGCAATTAAGATACAGATTTTGATAAATAAACATTTGTTTTCCACATGTATGTTTAAAAATAGATACAAACATACATAAATACAAAATATCTCACATGCTTGAAATTTATTGTCATGTGTGTATGATAATGAATTTTGAAGTATCATGAGATATAGTACATAAATTTATTATAAAATACTCTTTTTCTTACATTTAAAACATTTACATTTAGTAAAAGCAAAAAATATCAGTTAAAAACTAATACATGAACTTATTTCTTTTTTGATTTAATGTTGAGACAAAAATGATTTAGATTTTAGTGCATATTAATATAAAAAAATCATTTTATTATTTTTATTGAATGACTTTTATTTCAGACAGGAATTGTAAAAACATGCATCAAAATTTAAAACTAGATTTAAACAAAGTTTTTCAATTTAATCTGGTGTCACATTTCGATTCGTTTGTTCTAATTTAAATCTAGTTTATTTTGCTTACTATGATGTTTTGTGTTATTTGATTGAAATCAAAGTTTTTATGACTCTTTGAAGGTTAATAAATATAACATACAGTAAATATTTAATTTAATAACACAAAAACCATTGAAAATTCCAGATCTAATCTATGAATTACTTTTGTAAAGTATTTATGAATCAATAAAATAAATAAGTACCTCTACAATTTTTCACAAATTTCATAAAGGTATCAAAAATAAAATATGGAATTTTAGTAAAAGAAGAATTTAAGATGATAATTTTTAAACTTTTGATCTTAATAATAGCATTTAACTAATATACACACTGAAAAATGAAAAGAAATTTCTCAAACGAAAATAAGGTTTTTAAAATTCTATTTATTCTTTAGGTCATAGGCTTTTGAATGAAATTTTCCAGTCCTTTCAAAATAAATTCACACATTGATAACGATTTGTCTGCACACTTCTCTAAGTGTATCAAAATGAAAATAACAAGGATCTGTTACAAATAGTGCATTTATACAAATTGTTAAAACTTTTTTTTAAATTATTGAATTTTTAAAAAAAAATCAGATAAATTAAATAATTGGATATATTTTGATATATATACCTGCTTTATAAAAACTCAAATTTTGGAAAACAATTAAATTCAGCACCTAAGTTCTAAATTAAATTATGAATTGAAAATTAATTTTAAAAACATGCAACACTAAAATTTAATGGAAATAAAGGAATTGTGGAACATAAATAGTTTAATATGTAAATGGTATTTTAAATATGAAAATCAATAAGATAAATTATACTTACATTGATCCATATCAGTTGGTTGAGCATAACAACCATCAACTTTTAACATATCAATACCCCAATCAGCAAACGTTTGTGCATCAGTATCATAATATCCAAGACTTCCAGGATACCCAGCACAAGTTTTAGAGCCGCAATCAGTATAGATACCTAATTTCAAGCCTTTAGAGTGTACCTGTATGAGATATTTAAAAATAAAAGGGGGAAAAAAATTCATAATCAAAAGAAATTTATTTTACAATGATGCTGATTGAAATAAAATTTCCTAAATGCAAATATATTTTTGTTTTCTTATTCCTACTTTTTCTTATAAATAATGTTCAAAATATTCTTACTCTTGTTTATATACTATATATTAAAAATATACAAAAATTGATTTGTCTGAAAATGATTCATTTGTGACATTACTTTATCAAATAATCATTAATTAAAACTGCATCAAATAAAATAAATCTTTTGAATATTAAATATAACAAACAAACAGAAGTATTTCATACAGAAAAATATCGTTTGAAGAGGGTATAAACAAAAATTTCATCCAATTTTATATAAATTTATTATTTAAGAGACATTGAGCCAAACAAGTTTTGTTGTATTCTATACAGAGTAAAATAAATTTGTTTTTAATGAATGGAGAGTATCACATCACTTGAGAATAAATGGTACATGAATAATATTTTACTGATAAATTAAGAGAGAACAATTTTTTGAACACATAATACGAACAAACAAAACAAAAAACCCACTACAAAATATAGCTTACATAATCAGCTAGTGCTTTTATTCCACTAGGAAACCTCTCAGGGTCAGGCTTTAGTTTATTAGAACCATCTCTTGTCATATCCATCCAACAATCATCCACATTAATATATTCATATCCAGCTTCTCTAAACCCATCAGCAACCATACGATCAGCCATGTCCATATACAATTTTTCACTAAATTACAAATAAACTATGAGTATATTTTTATGTTTCAAATAAGTGACAAAAACACTTAAAAACACTCTAGTTTAAAAGGTATACAAGTGCAAAATTCTTGAAAAATCTGAATTAAAATTTTAAATTTGACAAATACAAGCTATCTGTTCTTACGTTTGAGCATATACAGTGAAATATTTTATCTTATTATAAAGAAATAAGAATAACTTAAAATCAAAAGCAAGAAAGTTTTAAATGGCTCTTAAACTAGTTTGTGATATTTTTGTACTTCAAAAAGGTTGTTTATACTTTTTTTAGCATATGTTAATTTTTTTTAATGATTTTTAAGTTATTTTTCTTTAATCAAAGGAAATTCCGAAAATTTAAATTCTGTAAACTTAATTCTATACATTTGCCACCATAACATTTATTCTAACAGTAGAATAAAATTACACAGAATAGTTTTGAATATTGAATGAAATTGCTTTTTAATAAACATAATTAATGTCAAATATTTTAATATTTTATTAAAATTAAAATGTAATAGGTATAATATTTTAAAAACAAAAAATCTACTTCAGAATTATTTAACATTGGAAATGACAAATTATATTTCAGTATGATAACCATAAATAAATCCAATTCACAATGCAATGTATAAATCTATCACTTTTTTACATCAAATTTATTCTATATCAAAATTACATGTTTTCACTGCCTATATAATTTAGATTTTCTTTAAAAATTCAAAGCCATTAGAAACAATTTATATTTTTACATATAGATTTAATTTTGATAGTTTTATTCATCCTATAATTTAACATCTATTGCAAAAAAATAAGGAATAGGTGAAAAAAATATTATAGAACCCATATTACTAAGATTTTTTACTCATTTTGAATAAAATTTTCTTCATGTTCTGCTGAGTTGTTATCCACAAATTTTATTTGCTTTTAATTTTTGCAACAGTATTTTCATGTGATGCCTCTGTTTTATGTTTAGAACAGTATTGTTAACACAATAGACACACGAAAATCACAGCAATACTTAATCTTCAATTAAAAAATGAGAAAGTTATAGCAGACACCCTCTAAATCAGCCATGGTTCAAAATGATGACCAGCAGAAAGAGTGACTAACATGACATCTAATTTTACATCTTTTATCTTTACCCTTTCAGTTTTTTGTTAAATGCTTCATTCAGTTGAGAAGATATACTGTTAAAAGAACATGTTTCATCCAAATCATGTTAATAGTTATTTTTATCCACTTATATAATAACTTAAAGGATAAAAGTAGTAAAATTATTTCCCTTTATTTCCATTTTTCACTAATAATGGAACAGCTAACCAATTATTGACTTAATTATAGACAGAAGTCCACAATTCAAAATACAGTAATATACTATAAAATATTGTACACTTTGTCTCTAAATAAATATATATTGTCTCTAACTTTAAATTTCCAGTTTTCAAAATATATATTTGACTTTTCATTTGTTTACATTTAATATTTCACTTTTGGTTCAATTTCATGTAATTCTTAGAGAATCTAGATATTTTTTTCTCCTTCAAAATGTATTGATTGTCACTGGTAGACAGTATTTAGTAATTTGACAATCATTAAACATAATTAAATTTTTAAAAATAAATTTAGCTTTAAAATTTTTTTAAAGTATCTCCTAAAACAAAAAATTCAGAAAAGATAAGAATAATTATGAGTTTATAATAAGTTTCATATTAAGAGATAAATAAACTTGCCAATAATCTCCAGATTATAAGACAAAATTTATGAAATAATTCAGCTGTAAGAAAAGGGCATATTTTTGAGATTCTACAGCAGTAAATATGTGTCAGTGTTTGTTGAATTTTATTTTCCAACTCATTTTTTTTTTTTTTGGTGATGTTCCCAGCATTCAACATAACTTTTTTAAGCACAGCTACTTTTTATTTATAGTTGAGGTTTGAATCAAATAACAATGGAGTATCTTTTCCTGAATTAAAAACAAATCTAGAATATTTTTACAATAAATATTTGAAAAAGCTCACTAAATGAAATTTAAAGAATTCTATTTATAGCAAGTGAATTTCTCAAACAAAAAATTAAATTAAAAAAAAATAAATTTGTAATTCTTTACCAAGTCATCAATTTAAATTTAATTTTAAAAATATATTTATTTTTTAAAATCTTGCAATTTTAGCACATTAATAACTGAGACAAATTTGATAGTTACAATATATTTTTTTTATTAACATTTACTCATATGATTATAATGTCGAACATCACACAAACTAAACATTTTTCAGCTATTGTAAAAATGCATTAAGAGTTGTTTTTAAATGCACAGTATGTAACTAGGGTACCTACATCTGACAAAGCATTTTTATTTATTTTTCCCTAATCATTCGAGTAATCCTGAGAATAATAAAGCTGCAATTTAAAATATTAAATCTAATGATGTTTATGAATAATGATTTACAAATTATGTGCAATAATGAAACTAATAACTGACTTAATTTATGAATAATATTATTTTGAATAATTACATTTTAAAATTAATAACTATTACCAATAGCATTACAGAAAGAAAAAAGGCATAATAAATGATTTTGTAATTAACAAATATAGAGTTTTTGTTTAGTTACCTTTAAAAACTTAAGTAGCTACAACTTTAGAATACAAAAAAATGCAGGAGAAATCATTAAAGAAATAATATGAAAATACAATTTATTGAGCAAAATTTGACAAACATTTAATATTATACAATTCATTATAAATACTACACATTTACTTTAATTTTAGTACATTTCTTTTACTTCTCCAAGATAACTCACTTCTTGTTGGCAAGTGTTTACAATAATTAAAGTAAAATGATGTTCCTTGTACAAGTATATAAATGTATACTCTCATATTTATAAATAACATTTTAAATACTTTTAAAAATACAGAATATCAGAATTCAAGCCAACTAAAATTTAAAAACAAATCCCTTAAGATCTAGGAGTAACACACAATTTTCTCAGCTAGTCTCATAACTTAACTCCTTAAACACACACACATTCTCAAGTAATTCAGCCTTTTAATTGCATAAACTTCAGATATCTGAAGGGAGGAAAATTTAATTTTAACAAAGAAAATGGATAAATCAGAATACCAGAACTGTAAATCTAACAGATCAACTCTTTACATTTTCAGTCTCATAGCCAATTATGCATAATCCAAAATGATAGAAGAAAATTAGAATAAATTATTGAGATTAAGTTCCTTTAAATATAATCCTAAGTTTTGATCAATCTGATATTTTCTTATACCATGTATAAAAATTGTACCATTATTACTACCTCAGATATTCTTATAAATATAAAGATTCAGCAACAGCAGAGTCTGCTTACATAAAATGTGATATCCGAAATTTATCTTGCAATTCTAAATTATTTTAGATATTTTCTTTATTCAGAAAGAAAATAATATTTTCCAAAATATTACATAATGTAACTTTAAAATCCAACCTGCATAACAAAATAAAATAAAAATACTTTTTACATAGTAGCTTAACTATTCATGACAAAAATATTCACATCTACAATATGATATATATAAAGATTATTTTAAAAATTGTTTAAGACATAAAAAGTTTTAAATTTACAAAAACATTTTTCTATTCTTACAGAAATCAGAAAACATACATATATCACCTTATGCATTCATCTGGATTTTTTATGCAATCAATATTGCAAGTGAATCGTTCCCATGAGAGCCATCCCATTGGTGGTGTTAATGCCAAACCATTGTCCAGGGCATACAAAGTTAATGGAGAAATGCAGAACAATAATATCTTTAAGAGTGATGTCATATTTTATCCTTTTTTATACAACTGAAAAAGATACAAAAATGCAGATGGTAAAGTTAAACTCATGATTTTAGTGTCAAATCAACACATTGAAGTAAAATCATATATAAATCTCACTACTCAATGTTCACATATAACAATATTTCATAACATAACATAAAATTTCAATTAATTATTAATTAATATCAAAAATATCAGGCATTATTTTTTTAATTAAAATTTCAAATTATTGTAGAGGTTTCCACACACAAGAGTTCAATAAATACTGGAAAAAAAATCTAAATCTTGTACTCGTCCAATGAAAATTTAAGTTTGTAAGTTTCAAATAGCAATACAACTTTAAAATAAGTAACGCATAAAACAATATTTACTTATAAAATTGATCGAAAAACTATGCAAAATGTTTTAACTCGAAAATGTTATGTAAAGTCTAATAAACTTCCACAGGGAAAGAAATCTAAATTCCTTAAGCTTTACTTAATGTATTTAGTTTGTGTGGAAATATTTTTTGAATAATTTATTTGATACACACCCATAAATATTCAAACAACTTCTAATCAGTTTTACCGCAAAATTTTCGCCTCTGTTATGCTGTGACGAAGACCTGCATAATCAACTGATATATCAGATAATATCGGTTTACAAATGATAAGTATGGTATGTTGAACTTTGTTTATTTTATTCATTCCTAAAGCCATGATAATATATTTTCTTCTTGACACAATCGAAAGAAAACATAAATTTGAATGTTATCTAATATTATATACTTAAAAAAAATCTTTTCCAAATTTCAATACAATTTAATTCAGCATTTATTTTGAATAAGTTAAACTAAGTGAATTAGAAAATGATGAAAAAAATATTAATCGACTACCCCCACATAAAATAATGCTATGTCTGTTAAAACATTCGTAAAAACTTAAACAGAGCAGTCTGTTTTCATTGAGAAATCAAATCATTGCGCCAGAGGAATCGTTTCGTTTTCTTCTGCCAGGTTTTATATGTATAAAAATGGTTAAGAGGAAAAGAAGAAGGAAAAAAAAAAAAAATATCTAGTATATAGTAATAGATTTATAAAAAAAATTGTGAATGGAAGCAAAGAAGATTACCAATGTAAATAAGTAAACTATTAATAAATAATAAGAAGAGAATCTCATCCGGCTTGTTTAAAAAGCCTTAATTTAAAGCTGAACATTTTTCAAAAATGAATCCTCTGATTGGGCTAGGGCATGCGTTACATATCTTGTGTTTGCGTTTGAAATATCCTATATAATTCGTGTAATAATTTATCTGTCAAATTTTGAAAATTACGTTATTGTTTTGGTTGTATTGCTAAAGTTTGAAGATTATTTTGGCTGTGTAAGAATAAATAAGAAATGGAAACCGCGTTGCAAACTTTTTTCCCCTCCAGTCTAATGTAAATCCCTAGAGCAGGGGTGGCCAACCCGCGGCACGACGGAGTTGTAAAGGTGGCACGAGAAGACTTAAACAAATTTAAAATCTGAGAAAATAGCAATAAACAACAATTTTTTTTTTTTTACAGTTTTATAGCAATGCAATTGTCTCAGAAAAAAAAAATTTCAAAATGTATTTTAAATAAACTGATTGAGATTCAGTAGAAATTTATTGAGTAGAAAATGGACTTGCTTTGTTGTACGAGTTGGCTTTCCAAAGCTTTTTTCACTCGCGAGATTTTGTAATTTGAAGGGGTGTATTTTAAACTATCTTGAAGAAAACACTGGACTGCCTAGTGAATATTTTCTATTCTAGAATGAAGACAGTCTGTGTGATTTAGCTTTTGTTACCGATATTAAGGGACATTAAAATAATTTAAATTTAAGATTACAGAGAAAAGATTATATTTTTTCTACCCTAGTTGGTCATATACCTTCTTTTGTGGATAAACTTTTGCTTTTTTTGTCTTGATTTTGGAGAAAAAAATTAACGTATTTCACATTAATGCAGGAATTATCTACCAAAGTTAAAAATGCTCCGAGCTATGATAGATCTGAAAACTGAATATCTATTTTTGCACGATATTTTCAGTGCTAGGTTTGATTATTTTCAAGATGATAAAAAATGCAGATCTTTTCACAAATCCTTTTTCAATTTCTCTGCAAAATGTTAATTGTTACCCACCTGAAATCAAAATCGAAATTATTGTATACAGCCAGCCCCATACTACACTAAAAGGCAAATGTAAGGAATTCTATTAAATTTTGAAAATTTGTACTAACAAGTAATTTTTCAAATTTACATGATTTGGCTCTGTCAGATGTTGTAAATTTGAATTAACATGCATTTGTGAACAAGTGTTTTCTATTATGAACATAACAGAATCAAAATATCGTTCAGAATTAACTAAACTGATTAACAATAAAATTTAAGTTTGTGGTTTGGTCTCATTTATATTATAATGTTTTTAAATTTCCACTACTTAGACTGGTGCTTTAAAAATTTTCTCTCTGCGTAAAAGTTACAGAATATGTATAAGCCTATGAATAACATTTTTTTCACCTTTTCATTTGAACGAAAAGTTGGAAGTGGAACGCTTAATTATTTTAATCCGAAAGTGGCACTCTTCCTAAGAAGTTTGGCCACTCCTGCTTTAGAGTAGCATCAAAATGTTACGATATTTTTTAGGTAAGTTGTTCTTGATTTATGCAACTGACAGATAGAGTTTTTGAATTTTTATGTGCCAAACTCTCTCCCTCTTCTACATGGTTCTAAAATAACAAATAACATGATATAAGAAAGAACCACGTTCCATTTTCTACACGGTTGATTTACTCTAATACAATTTAGGATCGCTGACTGTTCCTCAAAAAGTTACCTGCAATTTTAGGCCCTGGGTATCCAAAAAATCATATATTCTCACAAAAGGATGAGGAGGAAATTCATCAATTAACAACTAGTTTTGATGCAAGTCCGAAAAATAATTTCTTAAATATTGAGATCTAAATGTAAAACGCACTTTAAAATTCCAAAATGATATGAAAATTTGCTAGAATCTAGGTATTAAGAATCATATAAAGAATTTAGAAAGCCCAAAAAGAAAAATAAATTAGTAGAAAATTTTCTGATAAAATTGTCAGAGTGCCTCAAAATGAAGGCAGCGATTTTTATTTATTGAAAATAAGCAAATGCACTTATTATGAAAAAATAGGGACAAATAATTCATTATATATATATATATATATATATAATTATATATTTATTTTAAAATTATCTTTCTTTATTTTGTGGTTTTATGTAGGCCTTCCCCTCATTTTATTTTAGTTATTAAATATTAATTGAAAAGAATGTGTGTATGAATATAATATTATTATTAAATGTACAAATTTAAATATGTATATATGGGTACAAAAATTTAATAGCTCATTTTTTTTATCACTTCTTTTAAATGGCTTTTCAATCAAATAACAGACGTAATAATAGCCTTTTTGTAAATAAGTCTTTCGACAACCAAAGCTATCAGATGAAATGGCATTTCTGTCTAAATTCAATACCTAAATTTAATTCGAATCCATTATTACTATTCGTATTATTATTATATATAAGGGTGTCAAATTAACTTGGGCCTAGGGCACCATCGAACCTAAATCCGTCTCTGCACTCAACGACTAATACGAAAGCCTCTCACTCACGTGATATGCACAATCGTACACTCCCAAGTGTTCGCGAATTTATTTTGCCGTGCTCCCCAAACACCACCTTCCAGATAAGAAGCTCCGATTCTGAAACCATTGTATTAAAAGATAGAGAACAATATGCTTCCAACCATACTCCACATTTCACCCTCCAATTGAGGCTGGAACAGATAAAATCAATTATCAATCACATCTCGCAAATATTTAATAGGTGAGAGATCTGGAGATCAGTGCCGATTTAAGCTAATTTTGGGTCTTGAGTGCAGAAGATCTACAGGCCCCCTAGGCACTGGCGGATCAAAATTTATAACCAAAAACTCTGGTTAAGTACAGCTTATCCGGGCCCCTAGGAGCCCACCCTAAGCGCCTAATGGATAAACCGGCACTGCAGGAGACATCATTCATGGAAGAAGCATTTGGGTACCTTACAATAAGTGACATCTTAAGATTTCCTTAGGCCCTGGACACCTATGCAAAAGAAGGCCCCGTCTGTGACCTTTTCATGCCATACGTAGTCAAATATTCGTGTAAATGGTAACCCCTAACAAATAAATATGCGTGACTAACAATCTAACAAACTTAGGCACAAATCGATTCCACCAACTGCTGCCTTTCACCTGAATGATGTATATAGTGGTAGGTCTAGAACTAGACAGGACGACGGACATGACATAATGCAATCTTTCTACTGTTGCCAGTTGGAATGTAGTCCGAAATTCCCAGTTTTTCGGAGAATATGTCCGGGAATTACATATGGCGATTAAAATTATTTCGATTATGATTTTGTAGAGGCCGAGTAGAGAACCAGATAAAGTCCTCCCCCCCCCTGAGGACCTGGGCCCAAGCCCAATTACTTTAAGTCGTTTTTGCTTGCAGTGCATTTTTGCTGATCATTACTGTCTGTGGTAGAGCATTATATTGCTATAAAACAGCATTTTGCAACCCCTAAAAGTTAGGAAAGGCAATCATCCGTAGCACTTCCTTCATGCATCGTCGTGTTGTCACTTAATCTCTGAAACAAACCATAAAGGATCGACTTTCCATGGCTATGGCTTCTCAAGCCATGATGCTCTACTCTAGAGCAATAGGGGCTCAAAAGTTGCACTACGATTGGATCTATCTTCCCATCTCCTCCCCACTCTTATTCGAAGATTGTTTCTAGTTAAACAAAATATAGGACAATGTTATATCATTCAGTCATCAAAGCGGCTCTATCCTGACACCGTTGCAATCTGTCACGTGCGTCAATGTCAGTATATGTAAAAGGTAGCACAGCGACATTACACCATCAAACCACCAATGCTTGTCTTCATATACTTCGATTTAAGCATTCCTACGTCTGTCTAGGTCGGCAACCTATGGGACGCGTGCCATATGTGGTATGCGGTACAATTCTCAGGGGCACTCAGCATTACTCTACAAATTTGTTAATTTTTGAGTGGATGAAAGTTGATAAATTTGTAATGGACCTTTTTTTACAAGCATGTAAAGGCCTCACCCCTGGGGACGCTTCCTCGTCATCTAATCGACCTAAATCTGTCGGAAGTAAAGATGGATGACCCAGACTAACCATGATAAATCCAGTTTATTATTACCAAAGATAATATTCCAAGACAAGCAAACTATAAAGGGAACCTTTGGAGTGATATAAAGAGAGCTCATAACCTATGTGAATAAGCGTACGAAATCCGAATAGCTTAACTTTAATCAATGTTATCTTAATAATCCTAACTTCTCTAATTTATTCCTGTAGTTAAAATCCGTCCTATAGTAACACGGCGTAATTCTGGTTCTTACCGTATCAGCACTGCTTTCATCGACTCCGCTCCCTTTTCCTTCTAATCTACGATTATTAAACTTTAACTATACATACACTAGCTAATCTGCATATCATGGTTTCTTCTTGAGAGGGATGGCTGTGAAATAACACGATTGCTTGCCCAAAGATTCCCCAAGAGGATTATTAGTAGAAAGTCTCGCAAAGCCCCGTCACACACATCTCTTCATAAGCATGGACATTTACGGAATTACGAAATAATCTGAAAGATAACTCTATAGATAAATTTACAGCTATTTTGTAAATTATTGAAAGTCATTGCTGAACAAATTTAACTGTTTGAAGAGAGAAAATTGCATGTAATCTGCTTTCCACTTTTGGTTCTACAAATCTAAGTAAAAGATATTTTCTGACACACATGGACGTCTTAAAACTTCTTGAGCCCCTTCCTCTACGCAGAAGTAGACCCTGGGCCCTATACAAATGTAGGTCTTAAAAGTGGACATAACATAGCATACGTTGTCAAAAACTCGAATAAACAATAACCCGAAAAAAATGAATGTGCATGACTTACAATCGCACAAACCGGCTGAACCGATTGCCACCTTTTGACTGAAAGAGTAATGATGGTGTATGGTGATAGGCCTAGACCTATACAGGGATGACAGTCATCACATGTAGCCATTTGACATATCGTCCAAAATTCCCAGTTTTTCGGAGAATACAACCGGAAATATCATTTGACTGTTGAAATTATTCAAATTGTAATCGTATTAAGGTTGAGTCGAGAACGAGACGAGGATTTCATTGTGGTCGAGGCCTTGGGCCCAGTTGGCCCATGCCTTAAGACGTCCCTGCTCATATGAAAAATATTTCGAAATCAAATTGAAAGTCACAAATTATACCCCTGATTTTGCGATATGAAAGTACGAGTAGTACTCTAGGTTCCCATTAAAAATTTTTTTTTATTTCTCTTTTTATTTAACTACAATGAAGGAAAATACTTATACTTTATGTTGTCTATTTCTTATTTGAATAAATATGTTTAAAAATACATAATATATGTACAATTTTAATTTTTTTTTATTTTTGTTGAAGAAATAATTACATTTTATCCTGTTTATTTTTATGTTAAGAAATATCTTTAAATGAAGCAAAATAAATGTATAGTAAAACTGCAAATCTATATTATTGACCTATATTCTCTAACTTTGCGTGCATTATCGTGGGAATCTAAATGTTTTGAACGTGTCCTACTGAGTGGCATGCTGAATCATATTGGTAGATTGGTTTGGCACAGCTAAAAGGTTGCCGACCCGTGGTCTAAATTCACAAGTACCCCTAGCTTAATTCACATTTCTCCCTTTCACCACTTACTCCATATCCTTTGAAAAGTAAACGTATGTAGGCCTTCTTCAACTATGATACGACGGAAAGACCAAACAAACATTTATAGGCCTAAAATGAAACCCTTCATGGACACACATGGTTGCTGAAATTGATTGCGGAGTTATTTGTCAGCCATCTCTTCAACTACAAATTCGAAAAATAAATTTTTTTCAAATGCTGTCGTATTTGGAGTTTTCTTTCTTTTTTTCTCGTTAACCAATCGCTTAACAGTCTTGCATTTCGGATCATGTATATAAATGGTTTAGTTGCACCTTTCTCTTAATTTGCATAATTCTACGACAAAATCTTCATGACGTTGTGTATAATTATAGTATTATCTATCTCACTCGTGTATATATATATATATATTTCTTTTTCATTTAAGAATAATCACGAATACTCTTCCATTCTGCCATTATTGGTCATCTCGCAACCTTTTTTGCACACAGTTGTCCAATAACATGTGTTTCCTCTTATTATGCAGCAATCAATTACGCTTATTCAATGATATCTTTAAAATCTATATTAAATATCTTTCGAGCCATTTCATTTTTGCTCGATTCATTAATTGTTTGAGTATATTAAAAAGTCACAGATGTAAGTTTACATAAATCACGCGCTGATTTTTAAAAATTAATGCGTAGACGATTATTATTTTAATGAGCTCATACTTAATAGTGGCTCAGTTATTCCTCCATCTCGGAGATTGATAAAATTCTCTCACTCTAAAAAAATAATTACTGATAAAGACAGACAGAATTTTCCTTTGTAGAATTTAGAAAATATGTGAAAAAATCGATTATGGTTATTAGTAAAAGCAATGGCGCAATTTTTTTTGAAAAGATACTCTAAAATTAAAAATAATTAGTCTCAATGAAAAGAAGAAAAGTTAATGTAAAACTTCTCTTGATTTAAAAAATGATAAAAAATTTAGACTTAAAAAAAATAATTTTGCAAAAAATTTTTGAAAGAATTTAAAGAAAAAAAGAAAAGAAAAAAATTGGAAATGTAAATCATTAAAATGTTATGCTCATTATTTCATATTCCAGAAATTAATCATAAACGTTCGAAGACATACAGTCTTAAAAAAGACGAGACCTTATTTTTATTATGAAATGTAAATCAATATTCTCCTTCTCAAGGATTACCTCCTGTCTCGACTTCTCACATGTATGATGCACTGTTTTCACTTTTTATAAATAATTAATTTATAGATAGCCTCCTCTCTCAATAAAAAAAAAGTATTTGGCCAAACATTTTATATATCCGTCATGTACTATATCATTGTATGTAAAAATATATTAGAAAAAACTATGAAATATTTTAAAATAAGAATCTTTTTATTATTATTATTGAATTTTTTTCCTCAAAAACAGTGAAAAAATAACAGAAATTATAATTTTTGATTCTTGAAATACCATACTTTATTTTTATATGAATTAAAATTTGTGAGAAAATGTTGACATATTTAAATACGAACTAAACTGAATAAGCACATTTCAATATTTAAATTCTTTTAAAGTAATTAATGAGTCAACTTCGTAAAATTTTTTTAAAAAAAATAACAGTATCAAAAAAAAAAAACTTTTCTTGAAACAAAAACATGCAAGTCACTATTATGACCATTATTTCTGCTATTAAAAAATTGTTAAATATAGTAAATTTTAAAAGTATTACAGCAATTCACATAGAAGAAACTAGATAGTATTGTCCTAGTGACCAGGAGTTTTTTTTTCCCTTTGTCACCAACAACCTACTATATAAATCATTTCATTAAGTAAGATAAGTCTCCTTATATATACTTATACCCGAAACAACTGCACTTCATGGTATTCTTTTCTAATTACATCCCTGATAGAACTTTAAAAAAAGTGAAGAACTTATTTAAAAAAAAAGAAAGAAAGAAAATCTCGGCATCACATGACTTAGGCACAGAATAAATTTATATCTAAATTTTCATTCGAAAACAATACTAATTTTATTAAATTCCAAGCTCAAATTTTTTTAGCAATGCATTAACACTAGCTTTTTCAGACGAACCAAAAATCTTTTTTTATTTCACATATTATACAATTACCACAATTTTTCCTTATAACTTGAAAAGAAAGGACAAGTAATTGCTGTAAATGTTAATGAAAATTAGGTATTAAAGGTTTATAAGCAATTCTGTTGTTGTTACTAATGCTACCTGTCTGACGATGTCAGATCGAGGCCCGCGAAATTCATCACCCTAGAACCCTAGGGGTGGACAAGGGTCTCCCATCTCTCTTCCCCTTCCACCAACCTCACGAGAGGACTTGCGGCTCGACGGTTATTTAGAGTACCCCCAAGCCGCAAAGGCACTGTACATTTATAAACATCCATGTCTTCTCCGGGATTCGAACACAGTCCCAATGGCACCGCAGTCAGCGTCGCTAACCACTATACCGGATGGGCGACATAAGCAATTCTAATTTCATCATAGAAATTGTTAGAAATTATCATGCATTTTACATAAATAAAATAATTTCTTTAATGGATCTAATCTATAGATTAAAAAACGAGTTCTAAAAAAGATGCTCTTTTGCGCAAAAAAAAAAAAAAAAAAAAAAAAAAAAAAAAATTTTTT
>BMAV01005287.1:128648-142077 GCA_019973955.1 Trichonephila inaurata madagascariensis
AAAAAAAAAAAAAAAAAAAAAAAATTAAATTTTTTTTTTTTTTAATATTTATTTTTTTTTTTTTTTTTTTTACTCATTAAAAAATATTATATTCCACTAGCAGCCAAGTGGTGGATATTATTCAAAACTTTTAAAAAATTGTTTCGCTTAGAAAAACAATTTGTCTTACATACACACACATATACCCCTTTTCAAATCATAGATGATGATACCGTAGCTCATAAAAATATTTAAGCTAAAAAAATTTTTATACAAAATTATTCTTAATATTATCCTTATAATTTTAGTTTTTAGTTCATGATTTAAGTTTGTAATTATTTCATTAAAAGTAATATTTATACTAATTAATAATGCTGCTACTTGACCTTTATTTTTCAGATACAATTCATATTTAGATCTCTAAAAGATATCAATAACTGGTTCGTTGTTCTTTAATTCGAAAATGATCTAAGATGCATTTTGAGTGGTTCTTTAGGTATGTAACCTTTTTACTAATAACGCGAATTTAGATCTTCTACCCACATTATATTCCATAGGATATCACTGAGCATTATAAACAGAAAGGTGAAAGGTTTGCTAACCATAAACTGGTCAAACACTACATTTTATAAAACAATCCCCATTCTGCAATGTTTGTAATATTGCAGCCTCCATCTCTTTATTTCTTCGATAATATCAATTATATATTTTAAATTTCAGTATCAAAATCATTTTTGTCTATCAAGTAGAGTAAATTAAAAATTATATTTGTATACAGTCGAACCTCTGTATAACGAAGTCGCTAAATCCCGAAAAAAAAGTTCATTATATGGAAAATTCGTTATATATCTTTCAATTTTCTTTTAAACCACATGAAACAAATTTTAAATTCTTAATCACTATATATTAAAAAAGTAATTATTCACACCTTTTTGTAAATTAATGTATATTTATTTTATAAATCTTACCTATAAAAAAAATGAAAGATAAACTGAAAGAAAAGTTCCTGACGCCTTTATCCACTTCCTGAAGTATTAAATTTTTTTCTTTGAAGCGCAAGCACTTACGTTTTGAAATTTTTGAGCTATAAAAAATGAAGTTACCTGTACGATTGATCAACACTACAAATGAACAGAGACTAGTTCAAGGACACGAACTTCACTGAGGGTGAAAAAGGATATCGAAGATGTTTCCAGTTAACTGGACAATGGAGGTTAAAGGTTGCACTTCTTGGATGAAATGCCCAGAATTCTATTGCTCTCGGTGTGTAAGGCACCTAATAAAACTTGTTCAAGATTTATGCCTACCATAAAATGTGTTAAAAGTGAGAATAACTTAAAATGTCCAGAAATACTTTAAACATAGGAAGAAAAAAAAATTGAATCACAAGAGAAAAAATTCGTTACATAGAAAATGTACTTTCTATTGGGAGGTTATTTTACGAAGAAAATCGTGAAATATTCTTGGTCCCCAGGAAAAAGTTCGCTATATAGAAAAATTCCCAATATAGAGGTTCGTAATATGGAGGTTCGACTGTATATATGTATATATATATATATATATATATATAGTTTTGAATGTTACAAATTGATTTTCGTGCTAGGTTTATGTGTTTTTAAATACATTTTAACTATGCACTTGTATATGGTAATTAATAATGAATTCAGAAGATTAATTTATTACAATCTTATGACTTCGCTCAGTACCATAAACAGAAGAAGAAATTGTCTAGCCATTAAAACTACTTTTAACCCCGCTAAAAGTATACCTCAACCTACTATGTTAGTAGTTGCTGCAGCACCTATTTTGAATTTTTGGTATATCTCTTTATCATGAATTTTGAATACGTATATTGAAAATACGAAAAATAGGGATAAAGAAAAACAAATAAATTAAAAATATTTTCGTTTCGTTCCAAGTACAGTATATCACGTCCCACCTTGTAGGAGAATTGATGCACGTTAAATCTATTAAGGCTCGAAGTCCTCACGTTAGCGTGGTGTAGAATTTTGGAGAATGGAATACCAGCTCTGGTGTCGTCTTCGTCACTTGACTCTGGTGCAATATTACCAGATTAATCTTTAGTCGTCAGTAGTACCGGTGTTGTTTTGAAGTGCAATGTTAATGAACAATCAATAAATTGAGCAAACATAGAATTATAAGAATAATAAATATTTTATTTCTGTCTTACTTTGTGACGGATCTATTCGCGTACCTTCCTCTAAATCTCTTGGGAAATCGTTGGGCTATCGATTCGCGTTTATTCACAACCAACCCTTTTGAAGAAGAAACCGTGATATTTAAATTAAGTCTACTATATATAGTCAAGGTTTTCTAGCTAGTATTGAGGAGGAGAGAGAACGTGATAAGTTAGAATTCATTACTACTGATAAGGTATTATAACTTTCCACAGTGTATTTCAAATATTTAATAGAGGAAGATTTAAAGTGCCGATTGATCACTATAGTTGAATTAGTATTAGATTAAGTGGGATAATAGATTTGTGTGTGTGTGTGTGATCCTATAAAGAAAGGACCGATATTGATAGTCTCCTAATAATTTGTGTATCTTGCAATTTATCCACATTTTGTTCATATTGAGAATATTTCTTCAGGTTGAAAATTATTGAATCACAGTTGCTATTTTTGTGAGATCAATAAATAGATAGTTGTTGATTATGGCTAGTGTTTCTTCCCTTCTTTCCACATATCTAGGCGGGCAAGAGAGAGGGTCAAATCCCTCACAACTTATACATTGAAAATATGTTTCGTAAAACGTAATTATATTTTTAAAAAAAAGAACATGAATAGTCTCTAGAATTCCTAAGAATACAAATACTTTTAGAAAATATGCGTAGTAAGGTGTGATATACGAGTTTGTTCATTTGCTTAATAGAAAAATGGCTTTTTTAGTATTTTATGGCAGACTAGTAACAAATGACACATATTGAAGAGCCTTTTGGACATTATAAACCTCTAAAGAATTGTTACTCTTATTATTATCTCTCAATGAGTTTAACATCCGTTGCCACTTACATATATAATATATACAGTGTGTAAGCTGTATTCATTTATTTGAAATAAAAGAAGACATCCGGGAAACATCTTTTAGTGCTTTTATATAATTTTAGACACGTTATACGCAATTAGAATGCGCAATATCCACCTGGAAAAGAAATAACTTCAAACTAACCCGGAAACTATTGTTTGAAACTCTTGATGCCTGAAATATGCAGCGGGGTTCGAGAGCTCTTTTATTGGCTATTCTCTTCAGCTTTTCCTTGTTTTATTCACGGAAAGAGTTTCAAACCTCTCGACGCTTCACCTGTTGTTCCATGATACAGCTGACTTAAATTTTTGTTCAAATGTTTTCCTATTTATTCCACAGAAACCCCCAAAATATATGCTTTTGGAGATTATTTCGTTACTAAGGAGTGGAATCATGAATTCACTCCAATTTCTCTCCTTGCTTTTAGCTGTAAATCTATGCGTTGGTTTTCTCTATCCAGAAGGTGAGTATCAGTTTTATTACCTTATTCTGTGATAAATCTATTTTGAGAAAAAATGAGCATCTCAAGAAATTATGAGCAGTTCGTTATAATATTACATTTTATTTGAATCACATAAAATGATTTTGTTATACATTGCAGAGCAAATTTATTAAACGGTAGGGGTCGTTAACACTTTATGGAAAAGAGTTTGTAATTCATTGTCTCGTTTGCATTCTAAGATAAAACTTCAGCAACTTCAGAATAATCGTCTACTAAGGTTTTCTTTTGATTGGAATGTAAAATAAAAGCTTTATTTTAAAAATGGTTCCTAAAAATGATATAAGGCTGGAAGGTTGAGTAATTACTCTTTACAAGTAGAAATATTCGAATAAAAAATTAAAAAACGGTGTAAAAAAATTGTATATTGAATTTCAATATTAAAGGTATTTATAATATATTAAATTTGGAAGGGGGAAAAAGCATCTAACAAGAAGTAAAAATGAAAACATGACCACTAAACTTCATCTTAAAACTGTTCAAACGTAGGTAACTATCAAGAAAATGAAGTCTGTAATCCTAAAAGAAGATCCATAGACTCAAAGATACATTGCATAGAAACTAAGTATGTCTTCCGAAACTGTAAGCAAAATCATTCATAAACATTTAAACCTAAAGTACATCTGCATTTGCCAAAACATATTGCTGAAAGAAAAGCAAATTGTAGAAAATTATGTAAAAAACACCTAGCTGCTGAAAACACTCCATGAGGTATGGACATATTTAAGTAAATGTAGTAAAAGAAGATCAATTTTCTATATATTGCTCAACTGACGGGAATGACTGTACGAAATGTCTTCGTCAGTGTACAGTACAGTTCCTAAAGGGATTCATGATAGTTGCAGGATTTTCTAACAACGGCAAATTAAAAATTAAAAAAGTCTCAAATAAAGCCAAAATTAATTCACTCTACTATCAGCAGAATATTTTAGAACCAATTTTTCAAGAAGAAATTCCCACTTTATATGGAAAGTGATAAAGTTGAGTTTCATATGGACAAAGCCTCTAGTCTCACGTTTAAATCAACTGCCTCTTAATTAGCAAAAAAAGACTCAGAAACAGGAATAAAGTGTATCTCATTTGATGAAATACGTGTAAAACTACCCTACGCTTCTGCAATGGACTTTTGTGCCTTCGGTTTATTAAAACGAGCAGAAGGAAAACGGCATCCAAGAATACTGAACGGACTTTGGAAAACGGTTTAAGGTATCCGACTACGTTCGGAGCCGTGATTTTAAAAAAGCGCATAAATGGATAATTTTCATGATATTTAGTGTCACTTAGATTAGAATACATGTATAAAATTGTTTTAAGGACATTTTGACAAAAAAAATTTATTTAAATACAATATTTTGGCAAAAAATTAACTTAGAATAATCTTTTTTTCAAAATGTTCTCTTTTTATAAATAAATGCTTCTAAAATAATATTTTGTGTGTGCTTATATAAAGTAAAAACTTCTCCAGAGAGTCTGAACTAGGATTTTTGAAAAATTCCCATTATTTTCAGAGTAACCACCCATTGAAATAATTATCGGCGTTTTTTTTCTTAAAATTGCTCCCCTCTGTTGCCGTAAAATATGAATAAACCCACTTCTAAGCTATATATTTCAAAAATTCTAGTTGAGCCTCTGTAGAGAGGTCTGAGCTATATACAGGCAAAATATTATTATAATAGAAGCCTTTTTTTACAAAAGGAGAACATTTTGAAAAAAGATTATTCTAAGTTAATTTTTTGCCAAAATATTGTATTTAAATAATTTTTTTTGTCAAAATGTCCTTAAAACAATTTTATACATGTATTCTAATCTAAGTGACACTAAATATCATGAAAATTATCCATTTATGCGCTTTTGCAAAATCACGGTTCCGAACGTAGTCGGATACCTTAAGAGGAATGGTATAAAATTTGCACGACAGTACTAAGAAAAAGTTTACTTTCATAAAAATGTAAAGCTAGAGCTATTGTCAAGAATCATGGCTATCAGATAGAAGCAAATTTCCACAAAAAATTCGGTATTTATTGATAAAAACGAACTATTAAAATCGTTTCCATAAAGTGTGAACGACCTTCTGCATTTATTTTACTCAAGCCTAAAAATACTCATGTGTTTGTACGATCCGATTCATTCATAAAGCTCGACTTACAATGCTAAGAAATATTCGTAGATAAAACTATGATAAATCGAAGAATATGCCCTTGTTTAGAGATAGATGATAAAAGTTATTCTCATATTCTATTGGTTTCAGTGTGCAAGAATCTTACTCTGACTATAATAAATCCTTTGAGATATAAATCAAACATTTATAAATCCATAAAATATATGTTTTGAGAAAAGTTTGAATTTATTTAAAGGAACTTTAATAATGAACTTTTTATTATTATTATTATTATTATTTTTTGTTGACATTTTTAATATTTTGGGAGTATTTCAATATATACATAAACTAAAAGTGTTCGATAAGGATCTGTATAGACATAAAAATATGTTTAATTTTGAAAAAAATAGTAAACTAGAAATCTAGAATTGGTTTTCATTTTAATAACTCTTTAAAAGTGCGACAAAAAAAACTCGGACAAATTTCTTGCTTCCTAGAATAGTTAACGAATTTCCTTTTCATGTTCCTTTAGTTCCACTTTAATAATAAAATATTTTCTAATATAGTTCTTAGTTTGTACTTTGATTTATGTGTTTTTGATAATGTCGAGCAAAAGGTCTGCTATTTTAGAGTTGTTTTAGCAAGGGAAACGACAGTGTGAAATCGTTCGTTTGCTTAATGTACCTCTGCAAACAGTGTCTGATGTAATCTGCTATTTCAAAGAGCTTGCAATGATGGTCAACGTCCAGGAAGTGGGCGAAAACGCAGTGCAAACACTTCAAGGAATCGTAAGGTCATGGAAAAGCGAGTCCAGAGAAATCCGAGGGTTTCCATGAGACAGATCGCTCGTGACATGGGAATTAGAGACAAATCGGTGAGGCGAATATCAAAAACGGAACTTGGACTGAAGCCTTACAAGTTGCGAAAAGTTCGGCTTCTCACTGAAAAAACAAACTCGTACGGCTCCGAAGATGCTGAAAACCTTTGAGACGGGCCGCAAGTCAGCACTGGGAGAGATTCCTTTTCAATGATGTGTGTGAGAAGCTCTTTACAGTTCAACAAGATCATAATTCCCAAAACGATAGAATCTGGTCTGTGGATGCTCCAAGCACCTCGGCAATTGTTGAACATCACCAATATCACAAAGTCGGTCATGGTCTGGGGCGGAATTTGCGCAAGTGGCCAAACACGCTTGGATTTCGTGGAAGAGGGTGTTAAAATCAATCAAAATGTATACCAGAGGGACATTCTTGAAGCTTTTGTACTTCCGTGGGTCCAAAAGCAATTAGGAAATGCAAATTGGACGTTTCAACAAGACTCTGCATCAGCTCGAAAGGCCAAAAAGACACAAGAGAGGTGCAAGGCGAATTTTCCAGATATGATATCATCTGAAGAATGGCCACCCTACACGCCGAATCTCAATTCCATGGATTACAGTGTATGGTCTATTTTGGAGTCCAGATCCTGCACTAAACCGCACAAAACTTTGGACTCTCTAAAGCAATCGCTTCTGCGGGAATAGGATAGATTAAAGGTAAAAGACTTGAGGCCTACTGTTGAAAACTTCTGCAAGCGTTTTCGCCTCTGCATTGCTGCAAACGGCGGTCACTTTGAAGCCAATTAAATTTATTTATTAGTACGAGTGTACTGTTATTATTATTTGTTATATTTTGTTAGTATCTTAATTTTTATAAAATTATATAAAAAATTGTTTGTCCGGGTTTTTTTTTTGCCGCACCCTGTATAAACATAGTTTAACGAGAAAACATACACTTCTATTAACACTTAGATAATTTTGCTTCGTATTGATATTTCATGTTCTTTCTAATGGATTGGTAATTACCATTGCAAACCTAGTACATTTCCCGGGAGCTAGTATCACTTTCTGTGCGGCACCATGTAGGTGGATGTCAATTGCCCCAATGTAATTTTGACACCCAGTTTCTTCCCCAGAGGCACTTGAGCTCTGACGATACTAGGAATTAGTTTTTCAGAGAGCACCCAAGCCAAACAGGCCCTCTAGGGATCTCTAACATGCCGCATAATCATGCGACATGGACGCTGTCGATTTTTTGCATCATAAAAATTAAACTAGACAAACCAATAATACCACCCAGCCAACAATTTCCCAAATATATGGGCATAACAAATAATTCCAATTCTTATTTTGGTTCTTGAAGTATAATTTCGTTTACAATCTATAAACGTTATAGAGGTACTTATTAATTGTACGAAATTTTTTGAGTAAAATGTTAAGAATTTTTAAATACAAGTAATTTTGAAAATACGAAAGAAAGGTGAGGAACTTTCTTTCAATTCAATGGATCACAATGGCTATGATTTGAGAAGTTTGAAATTATTTAATAATTATGTAAATTAAAAACTAAGCTTAAAAATATTTGATCAAATTATCCTTAAGAATGACTTTTTATTTCTCTTACCTGATTTTAAATCTTGAAATTAATCTTAATTTAAAATTTCGTAGAATTTTGCGTAAAAGATTTTGTTTAATAAGTGTTGAAAATGGATTCTTTGATGTTAAATGGGTACTACAAACACACATTCGACGGTAAAAACCTACATTCCGTATTTTTAAAAGATGCTTACACAATGAATGGACAACTATTTTTCGTTTCTAAGAGAATAAAAAAATTGAAAAGTAATATTATTATAAAAATAGTATGAATTATTAAAAATATTTACGAGAAAAGTTAATTGTAAATAGTAGTTGTATTAGTAGTTATCGAAGAATACCTGGCAATTTTCTTACAAAGGAATTAAAGCGCCAGAGGTAGTACCTTAAGGTATCCGACTACGTTCGGAACCGTGATTTTAAAAAAGCGCATAAATGGATAACTTTCATGATATTTAGTGTCACTTTTAGATTAGAATACATGTATAAAATTGTTTTAAGGACATTTTGACAAAAAAAAAAAAAATTACTTAAATACAATATTTCGGCAAAAAATTAACTTAGAATAACCTTTTTTCAAAATTTTCTCCTTTTGTGAAAAATGCTTCTATTATAATAATATTTTGCCTGTATATAGCTCAGACCTCTGTACAGAGGCTCAACTATGAATTATGAAAAATTCAAATTGTTTTCAGAGTTACAAACAATTGAAATAATTTTATTGGCGTTTTTTTCTTAAAATTTCTCCCCTCTGTTGTAAAACATGGATAAACCCACTTCTTATATATTTCAAAAATTCTAGTTTAGCCTCTGTACAGAGGTCTGAGCTATATACAGGCAAAATATTATTAAAATAGAAGCATTTTTCACAAAAGGAGAATATTTTGAAAATGGGTCATTCTATGTTAATTTTTTGTCAAAATATTGTACTTAAATAATTTCTTCTTGTAATACTATTCTTAAAACAATTTTATGTACATTTTCTAATCTAAGTGACACTAAATATCATAAATATTATCCATTTATACGCTTTTGCAAAATCACGGTTCCGAACGTAGTCGGATAACTTAAAGCAAAAACACCGTTACTTGCGACAGACTCATAATGGGCTCATACGAACTCTGTTTATCCGAGAAGAAAATATTTGACTTCGAAGAATCTTCCAACCGCCAGAATGACCGTGTATACGCAAGAAGTGCCCAAGAAGCTAAAGAGAAGAAAAAATACGTGTATAGAGCTCATCGTCCGGTTTCAGTAATGGTTTGGTGTGGTGTCAGCTGTGAAGGAGTCTCAGAGATTCATTTTCGCCAGAAGTGAGTGAAAACCAAGGCAAAAGTTTATCAAGATACTTTGACAGAGCTGTGATGTACCGGTCTCTTTTCTCTAATTGCTGAGAAAGTACCCGACAAACGTGAGAAAGATTCGTCCCGTTTCCCTAATTGCTGGGGAAAAGTTGCATAAACGGGTGGTCAAAAATTTTGATCCCTGTTGCGACGGATTAGGAGGGATGAAAAAGGACGCCGGTAGAATGTGCTTTTCGGTTTTCCACGGATCTGAGACGATAGCGCGTCTGGATAAGAGAGCTCCCACTATGCACCGAGAAAGACTCCACGCTCTGAGGGGCTGACAGACAAGAGATCAAAGGAATAGGCGGTGAGTGACCATGGAAACCTGGATGTTAAAAAGTGGATCGAGGCAGATTAAGAGGACATTTACTTGAGAGAACCCAAGAGGCCTCTCACCAGCAATACTAACTTCAGCTTGGAATTACCTGGGTGTCCGCAAATTAACGAGAACGAATGCGAACATAGGATCGATAAGCTTCGAGTCAGCAACAGCACGGTGGAGATAGAGCACTCAAGCTCACACAAATACGGTGTGGAATTACCGAATAGCGAAGGCTTTCTGTAACAAAATCTAGTGAACTGTCGACCCTTTGGCACATCAAATGTACAGGACATTTCCCGAAAGTATCACTTTAATTAATATGTTTATGCGAGCGATATTAAGACATTACCACGAAAGAGACTTTATATCTGCGGACCCATTTTGCAGATTAATTGTACTGGAATATTTTTCTCATGCTTTTCATACTTTTAGAAATAGTTTGATTCAGAGATTTTTGAAGTCATTACAGAGAGCCAATATTTAATATAAGGCTATTTAACGGGAATGTTTGGACTTTTCAACAGAACTCTGCTCCTGCTTATAAGGCGAAGATGACCCAGCAGAGGTTAAAAGAGAATTTATAGGACTTCATAAAACACAAAGATTGGCTTTCCAGCTGTCCGAATTTAAATCCACTCGAATGTAAATTCTGGTCAGTGTTGGAGGTCAATGTATGTCATCCCAATATGAAGTCTTAAGCGTTCTATAAGAAAAGCAGTGCTTGAAATTCCCACGGAGGTAGTACGTGGCTTGATAGATGATTTGCCAGAGACTTAAAACCTGGTTGATGTCAAAAGGGGATAATTTCGAATAAAAGATGCAATGCGTTAAATTGAAAGGTAAAAAATAAAACTTTAAGATTTAGTTTTAAACTTGATTACGATTTTTTTATTTTAACTTATTTAATACTTTGAAGCACTTATTGCCCGACTAGCTGTTGTTATACTCTTTATTATACTTAACTTTATCAAAAGGTCTATGGTTTTTGACATTTTTCTGATATATCAGTTTTCATAGTATTCTTTTGTTCTGTGGTATTGCCATTGTTTTTGTTATTATATAATTTTGAGTGCCCACTGTTTTAGTGATTTACCTCTTTTTTGAGTAGAAAAGGAATACTTACCTTGATCCTTGTCTTTATTCAAGATTTTAAAGGATAAATTTGGAGTGAATGTAAAGTTTGAGAGCTTTTTAATAATTTTTTTAAAAAGATAAAGGCTATACATAAAATTTGAGAAACCATTGTTTTTTTTCTATCAAATGCCTAGCAATAAGCTAACGTGTGTTTCAACCTGACGGTTGCGGGTTCAAGTCACCGTTCAGTCGAAGACTGTAGCGAACTCTCGGCCACAGAGATGTGAGGATGCACCAAACGAAGAAACATTTTTAAACAATAAATACTTTTATTACTAATTTAATTTAACTATCTATAGTAATAAATTCAATACTTATGCGTGAATTTTAGATCCTCAGCAATACTAAGCATCTTAAAATGACTCGTCGGATCCATTCTCTTGAACCACGGTAATTTCAATTTTTTTCTTCTCTAACACCCCAGATTCAGTGTGACAACAATCGTCAACCTTCTCCAACTTTCCTCTTTCTTTGACTCTCATTAACATAAATCGCGGCTCCTTTACAGAAAGCGGTTTTATAATCATATAACATTAAAGAGATATTTTCCGTATAGGATTAGTAAGAATTGCAAATAGAACCCGTTACAACTCTCAAGCAGAATAGTAGGAATTATATATCAAAAATTGATCTTAAAAACCGTGGAATGGTACGGAAATCTTATTATAATAAAATATGTAATATTTTATTATAATAAGATTTCCGCACCATTCCATTTAGTCATTGTCAGTTGAAAATAATAGCAACTTATATAATGCTATTATTATCAACTGATAATGACTAAAAAATACACTGGTAGTCCGTTGAGTCGCTGTAGAAGGAATCCATTCGAACTTGTATACATTTAAATTTTTTGAAAAAATTACAATTTATTTTCAAAGAGTATAGTTAATATCATAAGTAGTATAAGACTGGGAACAATATAACAAATCAATTATATTAGCAATGAGTAAATATAGCAACTAATTGATTTAGTTTTATATATGAGTGAATTTAGTATTAAATATATAATACAAAATAAAATACACTCTTGAAAAATATTATCTAAATTTTGCTTAATATTCAGCGAAAAATTAAGAATTTGAGAAAAATCATTTGAAGGCAAAGGCAAAATTAACATTTCAACAGAGAATGAAATACATAAAGCGAAAATCCATACTAAAAGGTTATCTGTAAATGATAATGTTGTCGAAAACAGTTTTGTTCGTTATCTTTAGGTTCTGTCTAGATAGCTGTGCTTTGTGATTGTATTTCAAGAGTGAAATAGATAACATTATTAGATACTATTATTTAAAAAAAAAACCTAAGCGCTTTTGATATTTATCACACAATGTTTTCACAGCTTTTCATGTAGCGCATTTGGATTATTAATAAAAATATATAATCATTTATGCTCTCACTTAAATTTTAAAGTATTTTAATTTTAGTACGCTCTTTCTTCATTAAAAATTTTAAATTGCTAAATTGTAGTAATATTATCTTCCTTTTTGTATGATAATTTTAAAACTGACATCGTTAAGACCATTTACGAAGATTAGCTCTCTAGAAATTTTCATGCTTGTACGCTTAACGAGATGAATGATAATTCTCGTAATAATGTGATTTTATTACAATCCACACAAACCCATCCATTTCCTTTTACTCTTCGTTTTCAAAAATGGATGTAATTTAATGATGTTAAGCTGAAGATTACATAAAATAATATAAACTGAAAAACTCATAACAATCTATTCACAAAATTTGACAAACTACACCCAACTCTTTTTTTACACGGGAGATACGTTCCTTAGAAAACAGTGCAAAAAAGAAAAAATCCTGTAAGAAAATACATGCAACATATGGTTAATTTGGGGATATGTTCCACAATTTTAAAAAATCGTGTAAGATGAAAAACCTCTAAATATTTTCCCAAAAAACTATGAAAAAAAAAAGGATTAATATATACAAAACCCCTGTTAGATATTTATAAAAGAAAACATATTGCATTTTTATTAAAATAAGTAAATAAATAAAATGTGTGATAGTGAAAATTCAGCCTATAAGTGTATTAACATATAAAATTCAAATTGAAATCAGTATAATAAAACTACTAACTAACAACTATTCATCGCTACTTGATAACAAATGTGCACGTTTATTACGAACTGGAATAAATATGCTATCATCAGTATATGTGTCGGATATGTCTAGCACAACTGTCGGTTTTGATTCAAATGAAGAATAGTTCGTTCGTTATTAACGGCCTCATTTGGGTATTTTTGGTGATACAAAGTCTGTTATTAGCGGCTGTTTTTTGTTTTTGTTTTGTTTTGTTTCTCATGTTTTGCTTGTTTGATATTCGATAGCCCGCGCTTCACGAAACTTACGATTACATGGAAATTTTAATGCACGCTCTATGTCAGGATCATGAGTAAGAAAATGTTGTTCCATACTTGTCGGAAATTTCAAGCCCTCGAAAATTAAAGCAGCTGTTTATAGCTGAATTTCACCTTCGACTTTATTATTATCTCTCGACTTCTTTATTATCATAAACTGTTATAAATTCTATTAAATCGTCCTCATCCTAAAGGCACGAATTCCCCCTCCCCCC
>BMAV01005287.1:142177-163246 GCA_019973955.1 Trichonephila inaurata madagascariensis
TTGAGATTTGTACTAGAACAAAAAATGTACATAAAAAAAAATCGTTAAATTTTTATAAAGTGTTTTTTAAAAATTTTTTAAAAAAAAAAAAAAAAACCGTGTAAAAAAAAGAGTTGGGAATAGCGAATTATTTTCAATAGCTATTTCACTCTAGCTTAGTCCTTCCTAACTTTTTTATCGCTGCGGACCGTGGTTAACCTTTTTGTAATTTTACTGTGACCTGCTGAGGAGGAGGTGAGGGGGACGTTGATTGTCTGTATTTTGCACTGTTTTGATTTAATAATTTTAATTTAATTGTGTTTAAAAACAGGCCTTTAAAGTAAAATAAAGTTACACCAAAAAGTAAATATAAAGTGATTTCCATGGAAAGTCGCACAAAACCGAGAGAAATACACCACAGTAAATAAAATACAAATGACTTAATTTTCATTGGGCTGTAAGGTACTATTTGATCCACGGTCCGGGAGTCGGGGTCCACTGCTCTAGCTGACCCCCCTCCCGAAAAAAAAGCTGATAATAATTCTACTACGACAGAGAGGAAGAGGAAGGGAGAACACTGCCTTTTTTCCTCAACCAAGCTCAGTTTTACCTTTAATTTCATTATAGTAATTGTAATTTAAACTTTTGCATCAATTTAGTAAATTATGTGTAATTTTGTATTAAAATATTCTAATTGCTCATTAAACCCAGGAACTCTCTCTCTCCATAACGTATGGATGTTCAGGGATATATAGCAACTAAATCTGTGATCCGAACTCCATACTTTGTATGCATTTTCCTAATTATGACCCCATAGTTTTACAATTTTATAGGCTCATGATTTATTTTGTGCAACTTTTAATGAAAATTTGGAATATAATCCCTCTCTTTAATGAAACTGAATACAAATACTTTTCGTAACAAATTTTGAATATGCTTTCTTCCATTTACAGACAGTTCATCCGATGTTGAAGCACTTAAACTCAGGGTAAAACGTTCAATGGAAAGATCAAACTCAGGATCATCCTCTGATTCAAATTCAGGCTCTTCCACCAGTGGGGGCAATAGTAGTGGTGGTAGTAGTAGCAGTGGTAATGGTAGTGGCAAAAGGAGAAACAGAAATTCAAATAATCAGAATTCGTCATCTACTAAAAATCGAGGAGGAGGAGGAAGTAGTAATTCAAGCCGCAATGGAAGTGGTCGAAATGGAAGCCGAAGAAATGGGAACCGGAAGTCCACATCAGATTCAAACTCATCAACAACTCCTTTAGATAACGAAGAATGAACAATATCCTGATAAGTTCCGGTGTGATTCTGAAGAATAAATTTTATATATTTTAGCTCATGTTTTTGGTCACGTTTTTTCTTTACTTTTTGAAATATAGTTTTTCCCCCTTCAATTTTTTGCAGTTTAACTGTATTTAATTGTTTCAAAATGAACAAAAAACATCAGTATTCGATACAAAGGTACGTGAAACGTAAACACATTAATCTACTCTGTGTTAGTGAGAAAGTAAAGATTTAACTAGATTTTGAATACTTATTCATAGATTTTATAGTTCTATGTGATAATTACAATACGATGTATAATTTTTGCGAATTTTCTTAGATTCCATTGATAATGATTTCTTGCAATTAGTTATCAAATTGGTGTTGGAAAAGCTAGAGTAAAATTGTGATAAAAATACACGTAAAACAATGATACAACAATAGTTGTTGAATTAACAAATTGTTTGCCTTTGCCTGAATAAATATATATTGTTTATACTAGAATTCTTCAAAAATGAGTACTTCTTTTAAATTCAGTAAGAAGTTTAACAAAAGACTCAATGTTAAATACTATAACATCCTGAAGAGAATTAATATTCTTCTGTAGGAAACAAAAAAAAAAACACTCACCGATGAATTTAATAGTTTAAAAATTTTTCCTAAGCATTAATCCCTTAACTGGATTGCCCGTAAGCTGTACAGGCGCTGATATTTTTTTCTCCTTTCTATTTTAGTTCTTAATTTCTTATTTCTTATTTTCTTAATTCTACATTTCTTTTTAATTCTTATAGTAAGATTATTAGTGCTAGTGTTTTTTTAAGAAATGCAGCTTGTCCACGCTATTGAAATACTTCTCATCTGGGATTTTCTTTGTGATGAAGGCGGGGAGTTTTCATTGAAGGCAGGAATTTTTAAATTCTTCAAAATTTTCGATAAAGGACAGTGATTGGTAAGGCAATGGGCAAAATTTGTTGATTAAGAAGAAATGAAAATAGAAAGATAATCCAAAAAGGGTGATATTATATCTGTCCCCATTGCAGTGTAAGACTTAGTATAACACCATGGTTTAAATTGTGTGTATATAACACACAACCGTTTGAAAAAGAGGTGCGGACATGAAATTTTTTGTAAACATGAGAGAAATTATTTTAAAATATATGAAACATTCTTCACAGTATGCAGAGTGTACTTATAAAAAGCAAACATTTAGGGGTTTTGTGTTCCACAATTATAAAATAAAAATATAGTATGAAAACTTTAAAATTGAAAATTAAAATAAAATTCTTCCATTTTCGCATTGTGTTGAGTATTATGCTAAGTTATGTACAATAAAAGAATGTGCTTTTTTTTTGAACATTTTGGGCAAAAAAATTGTTTCCTTAAGAGGGGGAGGGTAAGAGTTTTAAATAACATATCTGAGTGAAATTATCGGAGAAAGCAAGAGAGATTATTTTCTAATAGTGTTTGTGTGTGTGTGTTAAATACGTATATCGCAAGTCTTCTAAAACTGACTTTAAAGTACTGAAGTGTAGAGTAATGTATCAGTTTTGAAAAGGAATTAATATTATTTTCTACACTTTTTTTGAAATATTACAAGACATGGAAGTAAGGGCTTTATCAACGTCAAAGATTGATTTGGTAGGTATCACACAAATGCATAAACATTAATTATTAATAGTAATAATGAAAATATTTTCATGAACTATTAGATTTTAATTTATCAGTTTTTACATAATTGTAAGTGGATCAGCAACGCAAAAAATAGTGATAATAATTAAATAAAACAAACTAAAAGAGTTCCGAAACGTTCTTTTTTTTCTGAAGGATTAACACCAAGCTTTTTTTAAAAAAAATATATACATATATATACGTTGTTAATTTTTTTTATTTTTATAATGTAAAAACAAATTAAGTATCATTTGTGGCTCTATTTGGAAAATTCTAGATTCTGCTAAATAAATTCTAATTTTTTTAATTTTATGAAATTATGGTACTTTTCATAAGAAATATGTGAAGATTGAAAATTTGGTGTTACAAATTAGTGCTACAAATTTATCATTAAAAGTATGTATTACTATTCTCTATTATTTTAATGTTATAAGACAATTAAAAATATACATTTTTCTCAGTTTTTCAGAGATACCATTTCTTAAAAAAGCAATAAATAAGTAAATAAATTATTAAATAAAAATTAACATGATAGTTATCTTACATTAAGTTTAATGTCACGATAGTAAGTTAGATTGAAGGTATTTAGTATCATATGCATTAAAACCTCTGAAGCTTTTAGTATTTATTTCACAAGCTAAAATGATCAAATTACCTTTTTCTTCAAATTTTGGCTGAGAACGGATTTTCATTTCATTTATAAATCATGGCCAATATATCTATCACACAAATACACATGGAAAAAAATATATAAATAAAGATTTTATAAATGAAAATTGGCTGAAATTAGTCAAAATAATCAAGAAGTGCTTCTGAAATTTAATAGAATTTTCAGTGACATAAATAACATTCGTAAATTTGTTTTCTCTTCTCAGCAGTTAATTCAACGTAAGATCAGCTTTCTTTAAATATCTTCAATGTCTTATTCTAATTCGTTACATTTTGTGGTGCAGCAGTTGTAGTTGAAGTAGAAGTAGAAAATCGCCATCATCTCCTGTTTCCTTCATGTCTTTCCCAAGGGGGTTTAAAAAAGCCAAATGAAAGTTTAAAATCTGTTGGTAAAACAATGTTTACATTAATAAGTAAATTTTATTAGTTGAATTATTTTAATTATCATACAATAAATAATGAATCTAAGTATTACTGTTAAAAGTAGATTATTTGTGCTAAAATTTGAAAGAAACAATTTTTAGTTTGTAAGCTATTTTTAAAAAATGAAAGTTGTTCTAAAAATCTACTATTTTTGTACTTCCTTTCAAGAAATTTTGAAAAATTAATTAAACTAAAATATCAATGTGGTTAAAAGTCTATTATAGCTTAATACTATATACCGTAGAATCCAGCGTATAACGCACACCTACACTTTCAAGCTCCATTTTTTAATTTTTACGTATTTTCGCCGTATAATGTGCACTCTCTTTTTTCGAAGGAACCTGAAATGTACGTGTACAATTCCATTATCATTTTTATACTCGGCGTATAACGCACATCCATAAATTTTCGATCTTATTTTTTGTGTTAAGAGTGCGCGTTATACGCCAGATTTTACGGTAAATGTTTCTTGAAATCACACTCACACAGTAACTAAAACTATACTGATTGTACCTATTTCTAAGATCATAGTACTTGGTTGTTTCAACTTCAGAAATAGATTTTTAATTACTTTTAAAACGAAGATTTTCAAGATTTTATACAAAACATTTTTTTACATAACCAATCTCTAATGAATTATGTGTCTGTGTTTTTCAAGGGATAGTTTACTAAACAAAAAACGATGAATTTGCACTATTAAAATTCGAGAGGAAACAAATACATGTATGAATGTATGTATGTCCGATTATATACTCACGAACAGCTGAAAGTTCTGAAATTGCTATTAATTCAAACGATATGAGTTCGAAATGAATGATAGGTCTTCCCCAGTAATGTTATCGATCATGAAGAGACTCCGAATGATGACGAGGGAAAGATTTTTATTAGTTTGGTCGTTTTTAAAACTGCCTGCTACTAAAGCAAGACGAAAAATAATTCCAAAATCAATTATAGACCAGTTATCTTCAAACTATTTCGACTCACGGAACCCTTAGAGCTATAAGGTGTTTTTTGAACACCATTCCATATACACACTTATATAGAAGAATATATCTTCAAACCATATTTAAAGTAGATCAACATGCTATAAATACTTTAGGAAAAGTCAATTAAAATAAAAGCATTGTATTTGTTATTAAAAAGTTTTAATGTAATTTACTCATTAAGGTATCCGACTACGTTCGGAACTGTGAAAAGCGCATAAATTGATAATTTTCATAATATTTAGTGTCACTTAGATTAGAATACATGTATAAAATTGTTTTAAGGACATTATGACTAAACAAAATTATTTAAATACAATATTTTGACAAAAAATTAACTTAGAATAACCTTTTTTCAAAACTTTTCGCCTTTTATAAAAAATGCTTCTATAATAATAATATTTTTCTTATATAAAGTAAAGACTTCTCCAGAGAGTCTGAACTAGGATTTTTGAAAAATTCACATTATTTTCAGGGTTATTACCAATTGAAATAATTATCGGCGTTTTTTTCTTAAAATTTCTACCCTCTGTTGTAGTAAAACACGGATAAATCCACTTCTAAGTTATATGTTTCAAAAATTCTTGTTGAGCCTTTGTACAGAGGTCTGAGCTATATACAGGCAAAATATTATTATAATAGAAGCATTTTTCATAAAAGGAGAATGTTTTGAAAATTGGTCATTCTATATTCATTTTTTGTCAAAATATTGTACTTAAATAATTTTTTACTGTTATAATATTCTTAAAACAATTTTATATACGTTTTCTAATCTAAGTGACACTAAATATCATAAATATTATCCATTTATGCGCTTTTGTAAAATCATGGTTCCGAAAGTAGTCGGATACCTTAATAATATTAATTTGTGTTCCAAGTGTGTTACCTACAGATGCATTATATTTTGTGAGATATGTGTTGCATTATTTTACACAAACTGTCAAAGTCCACGTCTTTTGAAACAATCTTCAGTCGCATTTCATATTCTGCGTTTAATTTGTTTTATATTTTGTTTTTGTAGCCACTCAGGTTAAGAAATACTTTTCACTCAAATACGCTGTTCTGAATGGCATTAAAATGTTTATACCTGTGTAAGGAAAATCCTTCATATTTTGCACGAATTTGACACCTAAAATTGAGGAGATGTTCTTGTTTAAATATAGATTTTGTCGTCGAATTTTTTGACATATCGATAAGCTGTTCTCTCTCCTTCCCTATAGGTATTTTTTTTTCTCCACGAATAAAAAAAAAGTATATTTTCCATTAGAAAACTGTTTAGTTTTACAACTATTTATTTTAACGAGTATAAACATATTTCGTGAAACACGGGATAGTAAACCATAGAATATTCGCTATTTACACTGCTGGCCACCGTAAATGCAACACCAAGAAAGACAAGATATAGCACAACAAAATTTATTTTGTCGATAACATGTTGACCAAGTATCAAATGATTAAATTTATAAACTTCTGTGAAGTGTGGTTCCTGCCAGAATCAGCAGCCAGAGTAGCCTCCATTGTTGGAGATCACCGCTGCCACACGCCTCGGCATTGATTCAAAGAGACTTTGGATGTGTTCTTGGGGTACAGCAGACCAAGCAGCTTCCACACGTTGCCAAACTTGATCTCGTGTGGCAGCTGGGGGTGCAATCTGGGTTAATCTTTAAGCAACCATGGACCACATGTTTTCTATCGGCGAAAGATCCGGAGAGCAAGCCGGCCAGGGAAGCAACTCAATCTGGTGATTAACGAAAAGCCTTTAGACAATGCGGGCCACGTGTGGTCGCGCATTATCCTGTTGATATATGGCTGTGGCCAAACTCTGAAGGTAAGGAAGAACAACTGGCTCCAAAACCTCGGAGATGTAGAGCTGGCTGTTTAAAGTACTGGCAATGTGTACTAGACGAGTGCGAGAGTGATATCTAATACTACTCGATACAGGACCAGAGTGATGGTGCATAACGCAGCTATTCAGCATCCTCTCTCCACGGTGTCTCCAGACTCGAATCCGACCATCGTGGTGTTGCAGACAGATGCGTGACTCGTCAGTAAAGACAACTTCATTCCATTCTGCCACCCACATCCTTCTTTCATCACACCATTCTCGACGGAGACGTCTGTGGTTCTGCGTCAAGGGTAGACCAAGCAATGGACGTCTTGCGGACAGATCACTCTGCTGTAAACGGCGTCGAATGGTACGCGCCGACACTGAATGATGCGTTACAGACTCAATGTGCTGTGCTATGGTTCGTGATGTGACTGAGCGACCCGTCACTGCCATGCACACAGTTTGCCTGTCCTCACGTGAAGTGGTGCACTGAGGTGGATGCGATCGACCACGTAGGTCCGTCGTACCCTCCTGCATCCAACGGTCACATATCCGCATTACAGTTGTTTGGTATCGTCCAACACGACTACCGATTTTCCTGAAAGATGATCCACAATCTCGGTAGGCCACTATCCTTCCTCTGTCGAACTCGAATACTTGATCAAAAGATGATCGCTGTTTTCTACGAGACATAACTGATCGTTTTTTGAAAAAACCACAAGAAAAACACAATTTCCGAACTTGAAATCTTCGAAATCTCCAAGCCTTAAATAGCGTTTTGAGGTGGCGCCACAGGCGCGAGTGATGTGTGTCTTCACTGAAATTCTAATCATTTGCAAATCTCACCTCCGCTAATGCATGTTGTAAATTTTATGTTATTTGCATGCTTCCTTCAGGGTGTTGCATTTACGGTGGCCAGCAGTGTAGTAGATAATACAAAAAGAAAAACAGAAAAAAAACAACATTTTAATACTTTTTTTATTATGTTATAATATAAAAGTTTAAATAGTATTACAAAATAAAGTTATATCCTGTATAAATAGAATTTTTGGTTTTAATGACTGGGATGAACTATAGATACTTGTGTAAACTTTATAGAAAACGAAAATCCATACTATATACATATTTATAATTTTCTTTTCGATTTTTTATTGTGACTCGGGGGACCTAATGGTTTCCTGGAACACAATATAAGACCATTGAGTTAGACCAATCATTTTGCCAGGATATGGTACAATTTTTTTTTTCAAAATAATGATTTTTATTTTGAAGCGCGCTTTTGAGGTCGGAATATTTGAGCTGCCCTGTATCTTTTCTTTCTCATACTCGTGATCGACGGAGGTTGTGTTCTAAGAAAGTGCTTGCTCTGCTCCACTCGACCAAGTTATTTGAAAATTTTACTTACAATTTTTTTGTTGTTGTTGTAGTTGCGATTTTTTGAAAATAACTCGAAATTTTCGACTTTAGCACTGAATAATATCTTGATTTCTCAAAATAATCGCAAGAAAACCCCCCCCCCCCAATGTGTGTGGCTGCATTATCCGTGCTTGGATTGAAGATTAAAGAATTTCCTTCAAAATTACGGATTTAAAAAAAAATGTGTTTTTCTTCTAATAATCCTTTTTTGATGCTTTATTTATACGATTTCTCTTTCTTGCATTTGTTTAATTGAAAATTATTACATTTTTTGTTATCGGAGTGCAAAATTTGAAAGCTCTTACTTTAAAATTTTCCACTCATGAATTTAAAACTTTATTTATCTGCAAATTATTTATTTAGTTCAGCTGCCATCAGGTGACCCTTTGGCCAAGAAATGTCGGCAATCTAAATTTGAATGTTTGGGTGAATGACAAAAAGACAAAATTCACCTTTTTGATATTTTGTTTTTTGTAACATCTGTAAAAATTATCCTGCGCAGTAGAAAATTATTTCGTTTTATCCGAGTTTTCGTACTTAAAATCTCGCTGCGCTGCGAATGACGAAACACAAAATAAATAGAAAGGTTGGTGCCTTTTAGCACTTTATTATTATTTTGTCTTTTTATCTCGTGATTTAACATCATATAAAATTATTTTATTGAACTACCGGATTAACATTTTTTTTTCTTTCCATAACAGCTTCCATACTATGACATTTTACTTATATATTTATTTTTAGGGTAACTGTAAATGTGTATAGTGCCTTCACGGAATAGGGGTACCCGAAATATAGCCGTCGAACCGCAAGTCCTCTCGTGAGGTTGGTGGAAGGGGAAGAAAGGTGGGATTGATTGATTGATTGAATATTAACGTCGCACTGTTCAGCTAGACGAGGGCTTTTTGGCGAAGGACCTCTTAATTTTGAACCAAGGTCAAGTGACGAGGACGACACCTGAGCTGGCACCCCCTCTCCTAACTACCACACCACACCAACGGGAGGACGTTTCAGCTCTCGACAGATTTAACGTGCATTGCTGCCCTACACGGCGGGTCTTTAGTGGTACTGGGCTCGAACTCGTGACAAGGCAAGCCACAAGAAAGGTGGGAGACCTTTGACTACCTCCAGGGTGCTTTTCCTCAAAACCTCGTAACCTTAGGCTTACGAAGCGGGCATGCTACCCCTAAGCCACCGGAGCCGACGACCGTAATGATACTGATGACTCAATATCGAATGAAACTAGAGGCCTCTGACTGACTGACTTTTTTTAGATCTTTGGTGATTAAGTAATGATTTTTTTTCTCTAGAATTTCTTACATGTTCGCGATTTCGTGCTCCTGTCGAATCGAATTCGAATCCTGGTACAGCTTAAGATCTGCCATTTAGAGTCGATGTACATTAAATCTGTCGAAGTTTGGAGTGCAATGGAAGGTTAGAGAGTGGGATCCCGGCTTAGGTGTCGTCCTTGTCACTTGACCTTGATTTAAAACTGAGATACCTTGCCAATAGTTGTTGTGCTACTTTTAAGCGTGACGTTGATAAGCAAACAAACAATAACTCAAGAATTTTCTATGGGTATAATGCCCCCCCCCCCGTTAAACAAAGAAGGGTTCAGAAAATATGGAGTATTTCTAAAATGGGAATTTCTGAATTTCTATGTGACATTAATTAATTTAATTATTTTATTAATATTTTATCTTGAAACCCTTTTAATTCACATTATGGACTCCTCAAAGTACAATTTTTTTTTCTCGCGGATCCCTTCAAAGCTTCTATGGACCACGGTTCCGAGAGAAGCCCTGCTTTAAATAAACATTATAATAATATTTACGTTTACAAAATTATACGTGTTTACAAAGTTGTGAGTAGAGGAAAAGAAGCAAATGAGCTAAAAGCGTAAGCGTTTAACAATATTCTAAAGTTTCTTCCTCTCATTACGTCACTTATTACAATTCACACCTTTTGAGCGATAGCAAAATTGTGGTTTTATTGATGAAATCTTAGTGTTTTCATGTTATGGTTTTGATGACATATGTTTATAGATAACACCAACAAGTATACAACAGTATTCAAGTGACATATATATTAATTGATTTACGGAAGTGTATAGTATTTAATAAAATGATTGTATGAGACAGAGATTATCAACTCTTCACACAGCTTATTCTAAAAGAAGTACTTCAAACTAGAAATGGAATTGTTGTTATAGAGAGAATTTTGCTAATATTTCACACAATAGCTGTAGAGCACTCTCAACTATCCCTCATTTTAGTATTACCGAACAAAATAAAGGCAGATACAGCTATTCATATAAATATTTTTATTGAGTTTTTTAACAATTGACACTTTTACGTTACTTTATATACTTTTCAATCTTAGAAAAGTTAAACATATTTTTGTAATTATTTTCACTGTCGTACGTTGCAGTTATTTTTTAATTTGTCATATATAAATTCAACATTTGATAAAATGTATTAAAATTTAAAGGAGTAAAATATCTAAATAGAGCATTATAAAGGTATCTTTCTTAAAAATAAAATTTTAGTTTGCTATTTGTTTTTACAAAAAATTATCATGAAAGTTTATTAACGATAAATTTTCAAGGTAAATTTTCATGATGTCAAACAAAGTCTTTTGTAAATCAAAAACTATTTTAACATCTGAAATTTATCAAAAGGAAACATACCTTTGCCGAAGCTTTCATGGGCATAAATTGCACAGCATAACAGGTAAGCAAGTAACACAAACACTAGAAGTTTCTTCATAGTTGTATGTCTTCAAAATGCACAAGCACATTACCAGAATATATTTTTATACAACACAGAGAGGAAGTAAGTACTTGCTTAAGCAATCTGATGTTGAACGTTTTTAGGAAAGGGAAATTCATAATAAAAAATATTTTTACCAGAAAAAAGAGACATGTTGCAGGGAAAAAATATTTTTGTGGATGAAAATTTAAATATCACATATACAATAATTTAAGAAATGTGACGAAACTCTTTGGAATGTGAGACAATTTTCAAATTAATATGCACTTACTTTTCCGCTTAGTTTGAATACAGTGTCATAAAAATGGAATTTCTTTTTAATGATTCAGCAATACATATTGCAATTGCATAAAATTTGAAATCACAAGACAAAATAAGGCATCAATATAACATGTGTATTCTGAAAAACTTTTTTGTTGCTTAGAATGCTTTTAACTTACCATAGTTGAAAATAAGAAATGCAAATGTTTATTAGATAAAATATGGCTCTTCGTCAGAGCTTCTCTCTTTCTTTTTTAACTTCCATTTCACTATGCAGTTCCTACTTTTTAGCACACTTTCAAACATACAAAATTTTGTCATATTCTTCACAGTCTTTGACATACTACGCCGTAAAAAATAAATCTAAACGTAAAGCTCAAAAGTTTTGAATTTAGTCACACATCATCGAAAGTCACTAATTTGTTTTGTTCATCTTGAACTTCTTGCATATAAATGGCAAGCTTTTCTAATTTGTGACGCAATCTAACTGCAGAAGCAATAGCATAACCCATGAAGGCACCTATGAGGACAAAAAGGAATGAAATAACTCCAATAATCCAAGGAGCCAGTACATTCGTTGCAAATAAATACAGGTTATCACTAGCCATTTCAAATTCTAAATGTTGTGTAACAAGCGGAAAGAATCCATGCACGTAGATGAAGCATTGAAACCTAAAACGCGAAGAGAAAGCACTACCTCGTATCATAAATGACAAAATAGAAGCTTTTATTATCTTTTGACGAGGTTTGATTGACCTTATCAGAAACAAAGATAAAAATAGTAGTTTTATTTCGGAAACGAGTTTGTCGGCACAAGCCTATACCTCGATTTTATCTTGCAATTAAATACCAATAAAATATAGGTTACTCGTAAATTATATGTGACTCAAAATTTATTAATAGTAAACATTTACTATAATAGTAAATACAAATCAGGAAATTGTAAATAATTATTTTATTCAATAAAAACTGGATTAGTAAAAAAAAAAAAAAAATGAAAAATTATATGAATGTACTACTAAATTCGAATAAAAAAATTATTTTGTTGTTTTTATTAACTAAACAAAATATAAAAGTAAAAGATTTCATATTTGTCCTTATTTCATTTTACAAAAATAAATCATTCAAATACAAAATAAAATATGCTTGTAGAACTAACTATTTAACATTTTTCAAAGTGTATTAACTATTAGACCTAAATGAATAAGAACTTAGTACGTTTAATAGGAAGATTTTTTAATTCAAATAAGACATTGCGAATAATCTATTCTAAATATAAACTCTTCATCACATGCAGTCCCTGAAAAATGAGTTACTTTTTATTAACTCTTTAAGGTACAAAATCAAACACCAGAAGTTTCAAAATCTGATCTAACTTTTAAAATACATTTAATCGGAGAAAAAACAATTCCTGTAACCAGGGACGTCTTAAGGTATGGGCCCTAGGCCTCGCTCTTGGTGGGGGCCTCATTTCGTTCTCAACTCAGTCTTAATAAGATCATGATCCGGATAATTTTAATGGTCAAGTATTATTCTCTCGTACAGATTCCCCTAAAAACAAAGAATTTCATACTGCATGTCAACTGGCAAAAGTGGCAAGACTGTATTAATAAGGGATGACCATTGTTCATGTCTAGGCCTAAGCCTAATAGCATAAACAATAATTCAACTCAATTAGTTTCAATTCAGCCATTGATTGAATCGGTTTGTGAGATTGTGAGCCGTGCATATTTATTTGTTTCAAATTACCTGTTGTACGAGTATTTGACAATGTACTGTCTACTTTTAAAGATCACAGGTAGGGCCTACTTTTTCATTGGGGCGCAGGGCCTCAAAATTTTTCTCTGAATCCAGGGCCTCAAAAAGTTTTAAGAAGACCCAGACTAACTATACAAAAAAACATAGCAATATTTTATTAATCACTTGATACATTGTAGTAATTTATATTTAAACAGGAATTCAAGGAAAAAAATTGATATACAATCGAATTTTTTAAAACTTCACTACGATTGTGTGTCTGCTATGTTAAAATCGAGGACTGTTTCTTTATAACTTGGCCTACTTTTTGGTATACTGTGGCCAAAATTAAGTGGTCAAACTGTTTTGCCACTTAATTTCTTTGTATAAAACGATGGACTGATGGAAAACTATATAATTGCTGAGGTTTGAAACCTTATAATGGAAGTAAGAAAATCTTAGTTGTTTTCTAAGCTTAATCAAAGCCTGAAAAATAAATTCGATCGTTTGACATACGAAATATACACCTGCTATGTTTTATTACTTCCTCTCATTATTTTTGAGAAATAATTAATTTATAGCTTACTTTTATACAACATTAAGAAATGTTAAATTTCTGTTTTGCTTTATTTACGATGAATTTGTCGAAATATACATTAAACTGACATCTTTTCTTTTTTTTTGCTATACAGTGAAATAACCTATAAATTATTAATTTATTCTTCTACTTTAGTGAAACTAATTCGATTGTTAGTTCAATATTTTTCGGTTCTTTAAACATTTATGATATTTACATGAAAAAAAAATTTAATTTCCAATGTTGGTACTAAAAAAAGGATCATTTTATTTGTAAACATGCTTTCAAACTTAGATTTCCTTAAACTTCATATTTTAAATATGTATAATTGACAATTGTGGGACATATTAAGTCGTAATTTTTTTTCTTTTTGAATGTAAGATGTAATTTCCGTGTAAGTCGTTACTTTTTATGTGTTTAAATATTTTATTCCTTCATTAAATTATATGCGAAATAACGATATTATCAATGAATAATAACGAAATATGTCAAAAAGTAATGAATGGTTAGTTAAAATGAAAACGCAAACAAACATAAAACTCATCAATGTTTTGATACATTTAATATGTTACTTCCTTTGCTTTATTAGCTATTTGAAAACAAATTCTTTATTCATAAGTTTTCCTTGTCGCTCCAGATTAAAAAAAATTAAGTTAATTTATAAAATATAGCACTCGGAAGAGAGTGTGGTAAAAATAATAATGAATATTTTATTGGCTCTTTTATTCTTTTGATAAAAATATTTGCAAAATAATGGCATATAATTTCGGCGAATGATTTGCGAAAGATACTGAAAATGTTTAAATGGTTATTTAAATTGACTTTGTTCACATAAAGAGTTTTATATTTGTGTATTCAACCAAGAAAAAGGTGCATTTGCACGCACTACGAAAGGAAATGAAATGGATGAGTTTAATTATTTTGTATGAAAGAAAAGAATGTAGAGGTATAAAGTTCAGAACTTTTTTTCGGGACATGTAAATTAGAATCCTCACATTTAAGAAAAGTGTTGGGCTTATTTGCTTTTCAAAAAATTTAATATTCACATTCGAAGAATTTGTAAGATCTTTCAAGGTTACTCATGGCAAGAATTTTATGGTAGAGGAGAGACAAAACTAATTTTTTTAAAACAGGTGCACTTTTCGGTATAACCATGAAAAAATCTCTTGCTCACCTTGGTGCATTCCTTAAAAATTCCTCGAAACAAAAAAGAAGCGTCATAAAAGCCTTTTACAACTTTGTTTTCTTCTTGCTTCAATTTTGCACCATTTGTCCCTTCACTGTTTCAAACGAGAAAAATATCGCCTGGAAAATATGGAAACATACCTTGAGAATGATCAATATTTTGGTGCAAATTTTTATGGTAATAGATTTGATAATTGTGATTGCATCATGGGATGTCTTTCGTTTTCTCTATGTCTCTATTGTAACAATACGCTTGACTTTTATTTTGTATCGATGGAATATGTCGTACAGATGGACTCATCTTAACAGAATACGACGCATTATGTGTTCCTGTAGTTTTTCTGGTCAAAATACTAGCACATTTAATGTATACATCATCTATGCTTGGGCAGTTATAAGTTCTTTTTTATATCTTTTATCTGTTGCCGTTGTTATTAATACTTCTAGAGACGAATTAATTCGTTTCGAACATGTATTTGGAACGCCCATGAACAACTGTGAGCTCAGGCTTATATTGAAAATTTTATATAGTTGGTATCATGAAATCTTCATGATCTTACCATTAAATACATTCAATGTATTCTTCGTCATGATCACTTATCAGATAAGATGTAAACTCAAGACCTTTCCAAAAAAGCTGTCAACAAGGACCAAAGTTGATTATGATAAACTTTTGCGCTTATATGTGTCTATCAAGTCTTTAGTTGTTGAACTTGACGATGAACTTTCATTTTATATGTTCGGTAATATCATTTACACTTCTGGTATGATACATTTCATTTTATCCATCGACCTTTCTAAAATATTGAGGAATGATTACGACGTCGTCTTCTTTTGGTGTATTTTATCCAGAATTCTTGGGTCTTATGTTGCTTCTACTGCATCGGCTTCACTTGTTGCACAAGCTTCTGAAGAAATTGGAAATTTAGCACAAATCAGAGCTAAAATTGATAAAGATGGTCATTCATTGCTTGCTCAGCAGACTTTCATCATGATATCTGAGAAAGAAATGCATTTCACGGCTTGGAAGATTGCACCCATCAAGAAAAGTTTTGTCATGGCCACGATGGGTGTAATTGTTACTTACGTTTTGCTTCTTGATAACCTGGAATTGACCAAATTTTAAGTTAAAATTTTTTTGCGATTAAAGTATAGATTTTTTAAGTTAAATTAAGTGAATTCTTCAAAAGAAAACAATGTATTGCTTGTAATAGAATGTTTTTCAAATCTTTGTGTATCGAACGCACGAACAAAATCTTTGTTTTTAATGGAATCTAAATTTTTATTTGTAAAATCTCTCTCTCTCTCTATATATATACATATATAAAGTGACTCACTCATCACGATATCTCCGAAGCTATTAAACAGGGCTTCAAACCGGAACTGAACCGACCACCGGAAAAAACCGTTATTTTGGTTAACCGGAACTGAACCGAAAAAAATATCGGGTTTTTTCGGTTGGATATATTTTCAGTCCTTATATTACAATGACCAACTTATCAATATTTTCTAATTTAATGTCAACCATATAATTATATCATCATTACATATACATTGCTTCTCGATTTCCTGTTTCGATGCTTACTGGTACCTTTATGTTTCAGTTCCACGTGAAACTGCTTGTAGAAGGTAAATTCAGTTCAGTTGAATAAACTAGATGGTTTTTTAAAGAAAAATATCAGTCTGAGATATTTTTTATTAAAAGTACAATACGAATTCATTTAAAATACAATATTGATATTCAGAAAATTTATTCAATTTCTAGGACAATGGAGCTAATATAATTTCATTTGTCAACTTATTAAGATCCGAAATTGAAAACGAAAATTCAGTTATCGAAATGGAAAATGAAAATTTCGAAACTATGGATCAATTTGAAGGCGGAGTACTTTTTGGTCAAAACTTTTCTTTTGATAAACTTATAAGAATATGATGTGTTGCACATACGTTGCAACTAGCAATTAAAGATTCTATATAAAACTCTGGTTTTAATGAATTTATTTCTGATGCACAGAGATGGTGAAAAACAGTTCCACATTCCACCTCTTATATTAAAATTTAAAGACGCTAATTATGAAAGACCAATTTTGCATTCTCCAACAAGATGGAGTAGTACAAAAAATATGTTAAAATCTTCATTGGAATTCAAAGATTTTAACTCCCATTTTGCGGAAAGTAGTTGAGATCAGTGATTCTCAAACTTTCAATATTTGCGACCCAATATTCAATCATAATTTTCATTGTGCCCCTCCCCTCCCCCCATACAATAAGAATAGATTGAATTCAATAATACTATACTTTGATGCTAAAAGTACAATATGATTTCAACCTCTTAAGTGCCACCGGCGTATATAAACGTTTCGCTCAGTCAAAGCTTTAATTGTCCCAGACGTATATATACGTATTTCCGAAGTACGGTATTTTCTGTGCACTGCTATCCATAAAACTGATCCGAAGAATTTGGAATGCAATAAAAGGACTTTAACAGTGTTTTCGAAGGATTTACTTATTTCAGAGGATTTACTTACTTATTCCTTTCCGCCCCCAGTACATACCATACACGCACCTACGTGGAAAATGGTGGCAATGGGAAGAGAATCGCTTAACTTTTAATCGGCGGTTAAGGGATTAATTATACGTTCGAATTATATAAAGATAAGTGTTAAATTTTGTATATAATTTTATATATGACAAGACCATGGGGTAACTGGTAATTATTAAACTTGTTCATAATTTAGCATCGTTAAATTAATTATCAAATACATTGTGCAGTACTGATACATTTATAAGTGTATTATATCAGTGTAAATATGCATTTAATTTTTTTGTATTTTGTTTGTTTACTTTCAGTAAATTAATAATTTTTTTTAAATAATCTTTGGTTTTCGATTTTTTAATATGCTTGTTCCCCCCTCGTATAGTTATCATACCTCACTAGGAGCGCATCCCACAGTTTAAGAAACGTTGGTTTAGATTAATATTTTGCAGACAGTAAATGAGTGAAATTAAAAGTAAAGAAGAGAAAATCTTCTAAATTTTGATAGAATTGTATTTTTTGCGTATAAAATTATATTTTTAGTACAAATAACAATATACATAAAATAAAATTATTCATTCGGAATTGAATCGAAAACCGGAACTGAACCGATATATATATATATATGTGGGAATCCAACCGAAATCTTCCAAAAAGATTGGATTCTTCAGATGGCGGGGTTTTTATGGCGTGGTGTCTAGGGGTTTTTAGGGTGTGTTAGTTAATTTTGAAATAAAGTAGACAACATAGTTCAAGAAAGAAACTAGTTGAAAACTAAACAATTTATTAAGAATTATAGGGGAGTATTTACATGGGGAATATTGCAAAAGAATAGGAAAGTTAGATAAGCATATTTCGGAAGAATAGGGAAGTTAGATCACATTACTTTAAGGGAGGCAATTGAGATTAAATAGAATTCATTATGGTGCTATTAAGACTTACCGCCTGGCGCGGACGAATGATAGAACTCGTTATGGTACTATTAAGATTTACCGCCTGGCGCGGACGAAAGTGCGCTGACGCGCGAAACACGACTTCTCTCGACGAATGTTAGTGGGCCTCTGGCGAAAAAGGTTCATGTCGGCGTTTTTAAAAAGGACGCTAGATGGCGTTGATGTGGAATACTGTTTTGATTAGAATTGCCGACCTCGGTAAATGTGATATGATCTAACTTCTTACAAATGGAATATCCTACATATATATATATATATATATATATATATATACACTCATGGACAAAAAAGTTAGCGCACCAAGAAGGAGTCGTCAAAATGAAACGAAATTTTACATACGTAATGACTACTTTGATGTTAGTAAATGATTAGAAAATCAAAGAAAAAGGATAATTTATTTCAGAGAAAAAGGCAAAAGAACGGAGGATTTAATATCCTGTTGAACCCCCTCTATATATAGTGCGAATGCACGTTGCTATAGAATCGGGCATAGATGCATACAAGTTTTGTATGATGTCTTGAGACATTTCGTTCCATATTTGCTGTAACCTTGCCTCTAGTTCACTCAAAATCGTTGAATGCCCAACTCACCGTCTCAAAAGATCCCCCATATGTTCGATTAGAGACAAATCTGGGTGATCGGGCTGACAAAGGAAGGGTAGTGACAATGCGGAGACAGTCTTGAGACACCCTTGCCGTGTGAGGCCGAGCACTGTCTTGTTGAAACTGAACTTGTCCGTTGCATGAGTGGCAACAAATGTGATTACAGGATGTCATGGACATACCGCTGGGCTGTCATAGTGCCACGGATCAATACAAGGGGTGACCGTGTATTGTAGCCAATGGCACCCCATACCATCATACCAGCCGTGGGAGTGGTGTGTCGCTGTAAAGCAAAGGCAGGATTGAGGAGTTCACCACGGGGTCTCCACACACGAACACGATATTGTCATCACTGCTGAGATTGAATCTGGATTCATCGCTAAAGACGACCTGGTTCCATTCCGCTGCAGTCCAGTTTCCTCGTGCGCGACACCACTCCAAACGAAGGCGTCGATGGGTGGGCGTCAAGGGCAGCGCACGTAATTGGCGCCGTGATCCTAAATATCGTTCAGCCAGGCGCCTTCGTATGGTTCGAAAAGACACAGGGGCCCCTAGTAAAGGTGCTACCTGTGCCTGGATGGCGGCCGATGAAGCAGTTGGCTGTACGTGTATATTTCTTACGATGTGGCGGTCTTCTCGACGACTGGTCTGTCGAGGGCGTCCTGAGCCTGGTCTTCGTGTAAATGACATCTCTCGGATCCACTGGTCCCAACACCTCTTCACAACACAATTAGAGTGGCCTAATTGACGAGCTACTCGCCTAGCTGACCAACCAACTTCCATCATGACTATGATTCTCCTCCTCTCAAACTGCAACAGCTGCTCATATTGTCTTCGAAAACGGCGTAATGGTATATCTACCTCAGCTATTACTTTATAAACGATTCAACACACTCAAACAAGCTTTGATTACCTGTTTTATACTCCAAGGAGAACGAAGTTAAACGCCGTCTACCGGCTATACGTAATGCGCAATCACGCTGCATTTCTAATCATTTGCATATCTCCCCGACATGTACCTTCATGCCAAGTTTCGTTACGATCTCGCAATTATTTCTTGGTGCGCTAATTTTTTTGTCCGTGAGTGTATATATATTAGTTGAACGGAAAAGAGAAAAAACTACGGTTCGAAGTCCTGCTATTAAACCTTGCGAGGAGTTTCCCCCTTTCTCTCGCCCGCCTAGATGTGCGGGAGGAAGGGAAGGAATACCAGACATATTCAGAATCAACTTATTTATTGATCAACCAAATTATAAACACTGATTCACTTAAATTCAAGAAGAGAATGTCTCAATATAAGCAATACAAGTGGAACAATAACGAGATGCACAAATTATATGAAAACTATGAATATCGACCGCTTTAATTTAGTATCAATTCAATTATCCCAATTAGTTTAACATTACATTAAGTTTAGTGACCAATCGTCACTTTAAATCTTCGTCTATTTAATATTTGAAATATTCAATAATTTGTAGTGATACCTGGTCAGTAGCAATTTCAATTGACTTTCTCTTCTTCTCTTCCTGCTAGCTAGAAAAACCTGACTATATATAATACATTTAATTTGAATATCACGGTTTCTTCTTCAGAAGAGTTGGTTGTGAATAAAAGCGAATGATAGACCAAAGATTTCCCAAGAGGATTGTCGGAAGGTACGCGAATAGATCCGTCAAAACCTACAGTCTTGAAATTTGGTAAGCATGTGCCTTTTGTTTAGTAGACATCCGCTAAGAATGTGTTTTAAAGAAATCAACTCCTAAGGATAGTTATGCGGAGTGAAGGGGAGGGGCCATTATAGGTGAACTTTCCCATTTTTGAACTATTATACCTACAGACGAAATTTGCTAAGCACGTTTCCATCCATTAAGAACAAGTTTTGTGGCAATCGATTTTCAAGGGGATTTGCAAAGTTGGTCAGAATAAATTTTTTATTTTTTGAGTTAGTTATATAAATTACAATAACGTAAGTTTTAAATGTTATGAAAATATCACGACAATAAATTTTTCATTGTCGTATATTGAACAATTTAAGCAAATGCTTGATAGATTTATTGTATTTTAATATGTTTGCACTACATATGTATTTAGAATAGTGATTTCAATGCGTGTGCTTTCGCATTATTAATTAAAAATTAACAAAGAGGCGTATATGTTGTGACATAGCCATCATTCGATAGTTATGTCTTGGGGGTTCCGCGTAAGTTAGAGGTG
>BMAV01005287.1:165521-175771 GCA_019973955.1 Trichonephila inaurata madagascariensis
GGAGACGGTGCAAAGCAACCATTGTAGTAAGGGGAGGGCATATACCATATTAAGGAACATCTGCTTGTTGTTCTTCCTGTTGGATAGACAATCATGATTCACGATACTATGCGTTCAATTAAGCTTGTTTTTGTTTGATTCCATACCGTATGCGTTGTATTCCTTTTTCAGCGCCGATGCTTTCGTCATCCTTTACGTACATAATACTCTCCCTCATTTCAGAATTTCATGTCTCTCAGATGATTTTTCGTGAAGTTATGGCAATAAACCCACCTGTTGCTTAAGTTTTGCACACCAGTGTATTTCAAAAATTCTAGTTGAGTCTCTGTACAGAGGTCTGAGCTATATACAGGCAAAATATTATTATAATAGAAGCATTTTTCACAAAAGGAGAACATTTTGAAAAAAAGATTATTCTAAGTTAATTTTTTGCCGAAATATTGTATTTAAATAATATTTTTTTTTTTTTTGTCAAAATGTCCTTAAAACAATTTTATACATGTATTCTAATCTAAATGACATTAAATATCATGGAAATTATCCATCTATGCGCTTTTTTGAAATCCCGGTTCCGAACGTAATCGGATACCTTAAATATATATATATATAAATATAAATGCAATTTTCTCTTATAAAATAATTGAATTCTCCTTATGTTTTAAATATAAGCAAAAATATAGTTACAATGAAAATGAAGTATTTTTTGCATTTGAGATAAAATGTAGGTATTTCTTAAAAAGTAACTTAAATATATTTATATATAAAAAAAAAAACAATGCAGCAATGCAAAATAAAGAAAAAAATATATATATCACGCTAGCAGCTGCCCTTCATGCGAGGAAAACTGGTTTCTCTACTAAGGATTCAGTCAGGTAATCTTTACTTCTCCGTAAGAGAAGTACTCTGGCCGTGAAAAATATTTTACAGACATAGGCGCGCCACTTATACTGGTGGTCAGTAACGTAAATACAGGAGATTCCCAAGATTAGTTTTTAAAATCTAAAGAGATTATTATTGAGAAATTAGTTCTTGATTAAAAAAATTGGATAGTAATATAAAAGGAAAGCAATGTTTGTTTTTCAATCTTTCATACAATGAAAGACGTAATTATATTTAACCATATCACTCTTCAAGTAAAGAAAATTTCAATAGTATTTTCATCATGTTCTTGTGTAATACTGCTATAATTTCATGGATAGTGTAACTCAAGTTATTGTAAAATAAAATTTAAAAAGTATTGTGTGTGTAAGATAATAATCTTGTTTAACAGGTTATTTTCTTTAAAATAGTTATGATTTTAACTATGATAATTAATAAATCAACTTATCCAACAATAATGTGTATCGTCATTAATTTTCAACATTTGTGTATAATTTAAAATGAAAGCTTTCTATGGATAATGAGTTGCGAACCTTAACGTAAAATATTTTGTTTTTCAAGACAACTCGCTTCTTTAAAGCTGCACAGTGTATATGGAAATCTTAAGCATTTCACACCAAAATACAAATTTCAGTGTAACATGAAACTAAGATTTTTGTTTCTTTATAAATTTAAATGTTTTTCAAGTAATAATAATAATCCATAAATTTTTTTTATCTTTTTATACTTAAAAAATTAATTCCTTTTTAAAGTGCAATGCTTAAAATATGCAATAGGTAAAATTTCTTAATTAATAATAATATAATTGTGTAAAGATTTATTTAAAAATAAAATATATAGATTTACTTTAGAAAACCAGCATCACACACATAATATACATATGTGTGTTTGTGTGTGTGTGTATATGTGTATGTGTGTGGGTATTTGTGTATTTATGTGTGTGTGTAACCGTACATGTAAATCTATGCAAATGTGTTTTTGAATACTGTTTCAATTCTTTTTTACCTGTTGCTATTAATATTAACAATTGGTGATTCTATGTCTTATTTCTATAAGTATTTTTATATAAGAGTACTTACTATTAGTCGAAATATTTGTGAAATACGTATATTTAAATGAATTCATTCTTGTATGTTTATGTATAAATGTTATGTTTAATGTATAAATTCTTGCGAAATATATATGAGTGTCATCTTATGTATGAAGGTGTAAAACTGTATATATTGTGCAAAACTATTTTATTCATAAATTTCAAATTCTCATTTTAAGAAAATTAAATTATTAGTTAGATTTCATGGACAACTGTTTTTGGCATTTGTAAACAAAATATGAAAGTCTGTTGTGTAGCTGTGATATTAAATCACATCTGAAGTAATGTGTGTGATGAATCTACAATTAATTAAAATTATTATAAAGGAGTTTTAATTAATGTGTTATTTAAGAATGATAGTAATATTTATTTACAATTAACTTAATAACTAATAAGTCGTCTTATAATATTGTAAAAATATGCTTAAAAAGTTATATTACGAACCATTTCCATTTTAACAAAACTGCAATATAATTCACCTTTTTTTGAGTTCGTAGAAAAATATAATCCTTATAAATTATTAACAATTATAAAAAAAATGTAATGATATGTAGGAAAAAGTGTACACATTAAAATTCAACTGTGTATATAAATGTATGTGATTTTATTTCGAAATAATAATTCAGAAATTATGTATAGATATATATATATATACTGCATTTTTTATGTATATTATATATTCAATCGAATAGAATATAACAAAAATTATTAAAACGTAAAACTGAATAAAATCATACATACGAAAGAAAAACTTGAAGAAAAATAATAATGAAAAAAATATACAACTCAAAATCTAAAATGCAAAATAAAATAATTATGCTGCAAGCGAAAGAGAAATTGCAGAGCACACACCGCAAATAAATAAAGAGGACAATATAAAATATTGATTCATTTCCCATTTATCAAGTATAAAACCTGCCACTAATTTTCGTTTACTATTTAGGTCAAGAGAGAGCACCACTTGCAATCAAAAAATTTCGCTTAGAGCTCCACCACACGGCCAACCGAAACTTTACGCAGTGCTTCCCCTGATTGATTGATTGAATATTAACGTCGCACTGTTCAGCTGCACGAGGGCTTTTGGCGACGGACCACGTAATTTTGAACCATGGCACCCCCCTCCTAACTACCACACCAACGGGAGGATGTTTCAGCTCTCGACAGATTTAACGTGCATCGCTGCCCTACACGGCGGGTCTTTAGTGGTACTGGGCTCGAACTCGTGACAAGACAAGCCGCGGTCCGATACTATACCACTCGGCTACCGCGGCCGCGCAGTGCTTCCCCTACCGGCGCCATATGAATGCAATTAAGCACTGTTGATTTAACTGCTTATCAATTCACTCCCGGCATTCGTAATGGGAGCAATGGTTTTATTGACACCCGACTCATTAATGGGGTACACTGAAACACGTAAATCAAATAAATTTCATTTTCTCATTTAATAAATTGCTCTTGTTCCCAATACGATGACGAATGCTGCCCCGATCGATATTTTTTGCATCGATTGTGACGCTGTTTAATATTTATTTCGAAATTATTTATCATTGTTATTTGACGGTCCCATATCTGGACACCCGGAATATAAACAAAAACTATTTACAAGAAAAAATCTTTAAATTTTAATACAGAGGAAATAAAAACCTTGCTAAGTGTTTTTCTCTTAGAAATGTGGAATTTTCATTGTGCAAAATTTGGATACCGCTTGCATGATATTTGAAGCGGCTATCCCTAGCTCGGTGCATCGACGCTAACTCGCAATGACAGGACCAAGCTTCCTGAGCGTCGAGCGAAGAGCTGGAGGGAAATGAACGTGATTCTCTGTTGACGGAATATGTGTTTATGGCGTAAAGCCCATAGGTACAGGAAGAATCCTAATGTTAAAAATAACCGAAATCACGAGGGGGCGCTGACATCGTGAGGGAAAGGGAAAATTTCCCTCATTACCAAAAGGGAAAAATTTTGAAAATTGTTTTCCAGTTTAGCATAGCATGTGTGTCAGTGTTGCATAATATTTTGCAAAGCATATTTCCTTATTATCTAGCTGTAAGTAATCTTTTCATTAATTAACGATTATTAAAGAACATCAACATTGTTTTAAAAACTAATTTCATATTGCTTTTTACAAAATATTAATGAATAATTTAAATATAAAAAAACCCGCGTATTTTCTTAGGGCTTATGGATGAATTCAGATTGATTTATTTTCTTCTGCAATAATCGAAGGCAATTTAATATGTATTTCTACAGGAACTCTAATTAAATTTAGTGTCAAACTTGTAGCAATCTACTATCAAGGAGATACAATCCATAGTAAAAATAATTTTGTATTTCAGGTCAGTAGTGTGTCCGTTTTTTATTTGAAAAGAAAATTTTCTTTGGTTAGCGGTTAAGTAATTTGTTTTTCATTAGTTAACGATTATTATTTTACATCAACATTGTTTAAAAAATTAATTCGGTATTGCTTTTTGCAGAATAATGAATCTTTTTTATTGTAAAATAAAAAACACGTTTTGTTTAGGGGGATGGATGAATTCAGATAGATTTCTCATTTGCTCATCGAAAATGCAATTTAAAATATGTTTCAATTTAATAGGTACTAATAGATTTTAGTTTCAAACATGCAGTAATTTTTAATCAAGAAAATTTAATCCATTCTAATTATAATTTTATTTTATCTTTTTTTCAGTATTAAAGGATAGTTGAAGGAATTCTTTGTGGGTATCGAGAATAAATACTTATTTTTATTACATAAATTTGTGTTTTTATTATCACTTGTTCTTTATTTTTTTAAAATATATATTACTTGTAAAATTTAGTAATGGATAGCTTTAAATGTGTTGAATGTGATAAGACCTTCTCTACAGTTTCGAACTTATATCAACATGCGAAATTGATTCATAAAAAGGTAAGTACAATTAAACAGGTAAAATGTGTTATTTGCAGTGCAGAACTCATTTCTAAAAAGGCCTTGGAGGATCACATTGATTTGGTACATAATATTACAATAGAAAAGGATACTCGTACATTTGACTCTTTTAATGATTTCAAGTTATAGAAAGAAAGCATTAAGAAGCAAACTAAATTCCTGGCTAGTATGTAATGTGCAATATATATGTTCATGTTTACTGTAGGTTTTAGATCCACATGCTGTGAAAACTCCAGATTAACAATGTATTTATGATAGTTGATTTAAATAAATAAAAAAGGAATATATTTGAATTTTTGCAAATGGGTAACTAAAAAATAACCTGGTTATATGCGTAAATTTAAAGTCTCAATAGTAATAATATTGAAACAACTTAAAATAAAGATTTCTTAACTGAATAAACTCGTATCTTATTTGCTATCACTTCCCCATTAAAATAGTTGTCATAATAAAGTTCAGTCAAGTTTAGTTCTAAATATTGCAAGTGATTTACAAACCAAAACTTTAATATATTTTTTCAGAAGTTGATTTTGTTCCCTTTCCCAAAGATACCCATTTGTAGAGGTCCAAATGTATTCACTTCTCTGTGGCTGCTACCTTGATGTGGTAGAGAAGCTTAAGTATCATTTGAAATTTCAAATGGTATAACTAAAAAAGTAGTCTTAAACTAAGTTATTCATAATAAAATTTCAGTTTATGAAAACTAATTTAAATACACATTCTGTATTTTAATGTATTGCTCTTTATTTCTAGAGAGAAAAGATTTTTTTAAAAACTTAAATACACTTATAATTCAAATATTTTACGTGTGGTCTTCTAAAAAAGGAACTTCAAATAAAATTTCTATAGTTATTCTAAGTTCTTTTTTGGTCTCAAACTACTTGATCAGTATTAAATAAGTCTGAGTGTAACATCTTTCTGAATTATGTAAATATGTCAAATTATATGAGGCCTACCACAAAATGTAAATATAGCTGTGTAATGACATTAGGAGTAGAGTAAGTTATCTCTCAAAAAGTTTAATTAATGTTGTGGTTTATACACTTACTTCTAAATCCCATAAAAGCAAGAACTGGTTCAAAAGAATGCATGTAAATAAAAATAATTTTGAATAAAACTACAGTTAACAAAAGCTCTTCAAACCTAGTTCATACATAAAATGTTTCTATTAACCATTGATTGTTTTTATTTTTTACTCTTTTTAATAATATTTGACTTGTGTTGTCATATTAAAGAAAAAAAAATAATATAACTTATTAAAGAGAAGTCTAACATTTTATATGTAAAAAAAATTACTGTTGCATTATCATTTATATTTTTTTGGTGACAATCACTTATAATTTCCAATTTTTAGAGTAATAAAAATAGAATCAAACATGTTTTTCTCTTTTCAGGAGAACATTAGTTAATCTTCTGTAGTATTATTTTACATTAACCTTGCATTTATCTGTCTTTATAAAGGGTCATTAATTCTCTCGTGTGTTTCTGATTAAAACAGTAATAGTACAGATTAAGACAGTCTTAATTGTGTCTGTAATTTAATAAATAGTATCTTTTTATAGAACCATGAATTTTTCATCAAACCTAATTATGTTAAATGTTCAGACATTTGATCTTCTAAGTGAATTTCTGTTATACCAAAATCTTGATTCTAGTTATAGTTAAATTTGGATGTAAATTATCTATACCTTCATGTGCTGTAATTGATAATATTTCACTTTTTGTGTACATGTGTGTTGCTCTTTTATCCTGGTTTCCACCATTTCATATTTACACCTTGGAAGTTCAGAAACCTGCCTTACATTTTCAAGTAAATAGGGAATATTTAAATGAAAGGAGTGAAAAATACTGTAAGGTAATGCATTTGACATATATACGTATATTATAAAAAGTAATACAACACAAATGTATGTAAATATCTGGTTTAGAACTTTGAAATGAGAAAATGTATACTATTTACAAGATGAGTGTCACAGTTTATAAAAGGTATGTTTGGAAAACTAGTGAGAAGCCGAAAACTGTTATCTTGTACAACTTTATACTAAATTGAAAGGTTAGTAATATTATAACTGAATGTCATTTTTTTTTATACATTAGATATTAATTTGAATGTAAAAAATATTTATTGTTATGTTACTTCGTTGGAAATTTCAAACCAAACAAAAATATGGATTATATACATTCTTGACTTATTTTTTCAGGGTACTCTTTTAATTTGTGTTTTATAAGGATTTTGTTTGATTGAGATACTAGCTGATGTTTTTTATTAGGCTACATGTATTTATTATTGTAGTCTTTTAAATAATATTTGTTAGTGGCTATTCAATGGACATCCATTGCATTTGTATAATTGTTTTAACTAATATTCATTTTAATTGTACTAATATTGTGGATGTTAATTGTATATGTGTATATATAATGTTGAAATTTTGTTTGAAATAAAAATTTTCTTTTCTACATGAAATTTTTCATTTGACTGGATTACATTACACAAATAATTGTAATTAATAGATTGGAATAACTTTTATGAATTCATGAAAGTTTTTCAGGTTACCATAACTTTAAAAAATAAGTACAATATTGAATGTGAACTAAGTTATTAAGAATTAAAAATATAGATTATATTTACTCTTGTTTGAAAGACAATACATTAAAATCACTACAGAAGTATTAGAAATCGTTCAGCGATATTTTTTACTCTATATCAGAGTGGTCTTCAAACTGTGTTCCACAGAACCCTGGGGTTCCAAAAGTCAATAAAAAAAAAATCTAGAAGAAACAGATATGTATGCAAAATGGATTCATGTTCTCTATGAAGTTTGTACAGTTACAAGTATCTAAAGCTCATCCTATTCATTAAAACTGAAAATTTTATTCATATATAATAACTTTATTTTGCAACACTTTTAAAACTTTTATTATAATAAAAGAATACTAAAATGTGTTTTATATTTATATATACTTCCTACTAGATTGTGAATATTCTGTTTACTATCTCGGGTTCCACGAGAATTTTATACTCATTAATCAGCACAATATCTTGCAAAACAAAATATTTTCTAATGAAAAATGCACCTTTTTACATTTGTGGGAAACAACACCCTATAATGGTGGAGTGAGCGAATATTAACGTTGCACTGTTTAGCTACAAGAGGGCTTTTGGCTACGGTCCTCATAATTTTGAACTATGGTCAAGGACGAGACCTGAGCTGCAATTCCCCTCTCCTAGCTACCACAACAATGGGAGGACATTTTAAGCTCTCGACAGATTTAATGTGCATCGTACTCCTACACAGTGGGTCTTTAGTGGTACTTGGCTTGAACTCGTGACATGCAAGCTACGATCCAATACCTTGACCACTAGGCTACCGTAGCCACTATAATGAGGGGAAAGGAACAAATTATCCACAGAGTTAATGTTAAAATCTAAGAAAAGCTGTTAAATTTTAGGTTGCAAAATGCACAGGATTTCTCACACAGCAATAAACATTTTAATGCCATTCAAAACATCGTGTTCAAGTGAAATATATTTCTCAAAGTAAGAAGTGGCTACAAAAACAAATGAAATTTGGAACACACGTTTAATGTGATTGCTTTTAACCTCAATAGACCTAAATTTTGAAAGTTTGTGTAAAAAACACTAGTATATATCCCAGTTACTAAATATAATGCATGGATACGTGACACTTGAATCAAATTAATGTTATCAATGAGTAAACTATATTAAAGAAAACTTAGATTACATTTTTTTAATTGCCTTAATATTAAGTACCTATAACATGTTGATTTACTTTAAATGTTATTTTTGGGATATATTCTTCGAAGTATATATATGGAATGAGGTTCAACGAAAACACTTTCTAGTTCTAAGGGTTCAAGGAAAGCACCTTCAAGTTCTAGGCGTTTTGCGAGTTGAAATTTTGAAGACCACTGCTCTATATCAGTTAATATAGTATTTTCAGGTACTGAAATCACAGGTTGCCAAATTTTCTAATCAAACATTGATAATTTGATTTCTTTTAAATACCCCACTTTTGTGTTTAACCAATTGCAAAAATTATTAATAAACCAATTTTTTTTCATTCTTTTTTTTAAAGTATTTGTTATTAGGTCAGATATTAGTACATACTAGTTATATTAAATTTCTTTCAGGGAGAAATGTTTTAAATTAGCACTGAATGAAATTGAGAAAAGTATCAATGATTTTTAACTTGAAATAGTTACTTTAGATACTAATCTTGGTTACTTTTCATTGTACTTTGGGAAGAAATAAGTCTCAGAAATTTAATATCCTTAATTTATTTATTTATTTATTTGAAGGCAAGTAGTTTATCTCATGAAATTACTTTTACAAGGATTTAATCTTTAATTTCGTATAAGAACACAAAACTTTTTGTAAAAAAACATGTTTTTTATAAGTACAACTCAAGAAAACAGAATGTACATATTAAAACTTTAAGGGAAAAAAATTTCTCAAACATAATTTTATGTAAATTTCTAGATCATTAGAATCTTATGCAACCTACTTTCCTAGAGAAAAATGTTATTTCTTACATCTTCAATAAACATTTTAGACTAGTATTGAAGGAAGTTATACACGAAAGAGACTGCAGATTACATTTTAAAACTGGATAACTAGTTTCATATACTGAATTGCTTTTTTTGGGGAAAAAATCTTGTCTTTAACTTTTTTATTCATTTGTAGGCTAATAATTTACCTCCTAAAATTTTAAAATAACAAACCCTATTAATTAAACAAAAATGTATATTAAAAAATCTAATTTTATATCATAAGTAAATCCTCTCCAAAAAAATATGTATAATCTACTCTAATTTCCTATTCACTCAAAAATATATGTTTTTCAAACGTAAATTTTCTGCAGGATTACATCATTAGAATTTTGCAGTATCTACTCTCCAGCATTATTCTTCCTGTTATTTCGTATTTATAAGGAAGATGAATGTTTTCAACTTTTTTACACTAACTAGGATTGTTGAAAATTATGGATTTATTGCAAGCATTAGTACATTATATTGAAGCATTTGCATAGAATATTTTCTTTTATGAAAATACAAATGCAAGAAATTTAAAATTTTATATAAACACACACACTAATTACAATGTTTAAAAAGAAAAAAAATATCGAATTTTATGCTATGAACTGTTACAAATGGTAATTTATTTAGTTTTTAAGCAATTTTTAGAAGCTTTAGCTGCAACTTTGTTTTGAAGCATTTTTTAATTAATTACTTTTAAGACCTTTGCTCTGTTATAGAAACTTTTTTAAAAAACACCATAGCAAAAATTTATTTATTTGGAATAAATTTACACACACATTTTTTTTTTTTTTT
>BMAV01005287.1:175921-200209 GCA_019973955.1 Trichonephila inaurata madagascariensis
TATTTAAGCTTCTTTAAAAACTAATAGAAACCTTGTTGCATCAAGAAATATCAAGTTTTATTCCTTTCCTCTCATATTCTAACATATTCGCTTTACTACTATAGCATTACTTCTCGGATTCTTCCTGTTCAATGATCTAGGATTCTTCCTGGGATTCTATAATCTGATTCTTCCTGTCGACCCAAATCCCTTTTTCCCCTATCCAAAAATCCCTATTTTCTAAAGATTTTCCTGCCCCCAACGCTACGTACACAAACAAGACAGACAGGCATACTATATACACTTGAAAACAAGCGACTGCAGCGCCGCTGAACTAGAGTTACAACAATGTCCATGTCTTTTTGGCTCTATTACTGTTCAACATGCTTTGAATTGTACATCATTTTTTTAATTTCTAAACAATAATTTTAGAATAAAGAACTTTGTATTGTTACTGAAATTTAAAGAAAACACTTTTTGCGGGGCAGCTAAAATGTGAGTGAAGACTCGATTGGCAAATTTAAGCGAAAGGCACGCGCAGTAGAGCTTTCTTCACGAATTTTAGTTTTCCCGCTCCTAGTTTAGAGAAATTTATCCCGTTTAGCTTCATTGTTACTATAGCAACCGGCGTCTGTAGTGCTAGGCTTGGAAGCTCTCCACAGGGTCGGTCAGGCGGCACACTCCGATGCAACTGCGCTTGCTCAGTTCTATGATCCGGGAGGGTTGACACTGTTTTAGAGGGGGTAAACCCTGGGAGCTCCCGAACGATCGCCTGTTTGTGTTGTAAACAAACGTTTGTCTTGTTTAGCGTCGCATCATCCTTCTGACAGGTAAGAGCCTTAATTATTCCATTTTTTGTACGAAACGAAATCGAATTGAAATTTTGAAAAACGATAACGAATTTGAACATTAATTTGAATTTGAACAGACGTATTAAGTAGGAATTTCTCTAATAAGCAACTTCTAAACAGATCGAATCGGCCACTGGTCCGATAAATTTTGAAATATCGCCAGTTTGGCGCGATTTTGTGTGTTGTGTTTTGGAGTAGAAAACCTACGATTTGGCAAGAAAAAACTAGGCGGGATAAGTGGCCGAACAATCCAATTGGTCTTTGGATAGATGCCTACAGGAATGGAAATTTTTGTTTATTTTAAATTAAATTATATAGAGAACATACATATAAAAAGATAAAATATATTTAGTTAGCTTAAATTTTATTTGTTTTACACATCTTCAGAGTAGTTAAAAGAGATATTTCTGTTTTTAATTATCTAAAATAAAAATACAAAAATCTTATATGTAATCATACATGTCATATTAAAACAAGTATATATATAATTTATACCACTTTCAAACATTAGAAATGAAAATTACCATTTGTAAAATTATATATAGAAAATCATGCAACATTTTGAAAGTCTGTATTTGCAGTACTATTTTAGTAAAAATATATAATTTATCGAGAATTACATTCTGAATGTGGTAAAAAATTAAGGCATTAAAATGTGTGTATTATAGAATATAAAATATTGTGTGTGCATATATTGAATATTAAATTCCTGTTCTCTTGTACATGATCAAAATAAAGTCATTTTTATATAAATCTGTAATTCTTTTACAAAAAAAAAATTATTATTAAATATTTGTGTGGTATCTATTTATTATGTGAGGACATCTGTTTTCCAGAATTTGACTGATATAAATTTTTATCACACAGAAGAACCTTTTTTTTACTATGGATAACAAATATGCAATTATTGGTATTTTTACAGTTAAAATATATAAAATTCAATAATTTTGATAAATTTCATATAAGGACTTTACACTTGTTATTCAAATATCAACATTGTATGTTAAAGAAATCTGTGCAACCCCAGCTGAAATGTATTGAGCATAAGAATACTCTGGATTTTTTTTACATAAGTATTAAAGTCTAAATGCTCATGTATATTGATATTATCCTGCTAATAAAATTAAGACCTAAAAAAATTTGTCGCATTAAGTTAGTTACAAATATTGACCAAGATCAGTTCTATGATATTTAACGGTAATTAGGATCATGAAACGAAATAAGACTTTACATATAGACATTTTCTGTAGGGTGTTTACTTTCTAAAAGCATTGGAAATATTCAGAATTTTAATACAACCTTTTTCAACTTTCTATTTACCCTTAAATGAATAACTTGACATTGTTGTTTATAATAATCTATATTCATGTAAAATTCAGTACAAAAAAGTGATTTCAAAGAATTTTTTTCTAAAATAAGTGTTTCATCATTCAAAATTACTGATATTTTAGGGTAACGTATGCTTAACGGACAAATTTGGAGTGCTTGTATTGTATAATATCAACCAATATCTTCAAATAAAAAAACCGCCAAATGCTGCGATATACAGCCAATAGTAGAAACTGTCCCTGATCACGTTTGAACACAAAAATAATAGTGATGTAATTGTTGTTTTTTTAAAAATTTGTTATATCTTTTTGCTTGGTGAAATTAGTTGGCAGTTTAATGCATGTTCCAAAATTTGTGGAATGGTACGAGTACTGATTTAACATTTCTTAGAGAAACTTTGAAGTAATTTAATATTTTGCTCATGTGTAATTTGGGGAGCTGAAAAGTTTCATGAAATGTAGGATTGCCCCGCCAAAAGAATCTTGCTTAGAATTAGTACAAATTGCGATTAATTTATTAATGATAAACTTTGGTAACTTATCAAATTAATAATGATTTAAATTAATTTAGTCTCTTAACTTTATTATATTTTTAAACATTAAATTTCAGAATCTTTTTTTTCTGATATCGTTTCATCTTCCATTTTTATTAAAGTATTAATGTAATATATAAAAGGATACTTCAGTTGCATATCAGTGATAACGAAATAACATGTCAATGCATTTCTCCAAATAAGTTTAAGTTTGGATGAACTGAAGCATATTTAAAAAAATAAAAGAAAACCCCTTGTCAATTTTTCTGTGTATGTATCCATTCACCCCCTTTATTTTGATGTAGTTTTAAGTATATGCAATGTATAGATTTATTTTTTTAAATTAATGCAAGGAAAATTAGGGTAGTTTAAAAAAAATATAATAAGCTCTAGTATTTAATATGTAATTATAACTGCTATGGTGAACAAATGTTATACAAAGGTTTATTGTATTTTTAGGACATGAAAAAAGGTTTATCGAGATATTTTACAAAAAATACGTGTATACATTATTATTGTTATATATACAGTGGTACCTCGACATACGAGTTTAATTCGTTCCGCAACCTTGCTCGTATCTTGAATTACTTGTATCTCGAAGCAAATTTCCCCATACAAAACAATTGAACTACCATTAATCCGTTCCAACCTCCAAAATATCACCCCAGTTATTTTTGTTACGTGGTTTTGAATAATAAAAACGTATTTATAAATATCAAATATTTATTGCACAAAAACAAAAAAGAGAACGTAAAGAAATAAATTAGATATCCTCACTGGTCTTTGCCTTTTTCGCTACATTTTTCTCTCTTTCACCTGTAGGCCGTTTAGAAAAAAACATGTCCAAGGAGGTTTGTTTCTTCCTCCCTCTCAGAATGTTCCGGAAATGAGTTAGGCAAGTGTCATTAAAAAGGTCAGATGCACGACCTGTTGCAACTTTTTCTGGGTGTTTTTTTTCCACGAACTGTGAAACTCTCCCACATTCCTATGATCTCCTTTATCTCACTTGTAGAAATAACTTACAAACTTTCTTCCGATCCATGGTTATAAAAATAAATGAACTACAACTGTAAATGTAAACGCAACACAAAACGCGAACACAACTACACAACTTATCACAGCGGAAGCACGCTGCTAACTGATTGTGATGGCGCGACTGCGTGTTACTACCGAACCGAACCAAACCGGACTCGTATCTCGAATTTCGCTCGTAACTAAAAGCAAAAAATCACTTGCTCGTCGGCTCGTATCTCGAAAAACTCGTATGTTGGGGCACTCGTATGTCGAGGTACCACTGTACGTGTATTTGTTTTATTTTATTCAACTTTCTATAAGTTGCATGATTTCAGTATTCTAATTTGTTCTATGTAAATTCTGAAAGTTGACTGTATAGAAGTGGATTTTATAACTCTGCCAGTTTGTAAGATCTGAAATTTCAAACTTCTTGTGATATTTCATTTAATGTGGACCCATACCATATACAATTTCTCAAAAATACCATGAAAAGTTTTGTAGCTAACCTATATACAAATGTTATAGGTTTTTGCTTTCTAGTTTCTTGTATATTTCGCACAGTTGGCTGACTAAAAGACTAGTTTTTGCCATTAATTTCTTTGTAAACAAGGGAAGACCATTTCAAATCTTACTTTTGTAAATGTATTGTATCCAAAAAAGAAAAAAAAAGCATTAATTTGATTTAAATTAATTCTGATAGTATTGAAATTAGAGTAAATAAAATTCGCAGAAACTTTTGAAGAAAAAAATGTTTTTAAAATTTTTTGTTTACTATTAATTGCCTAATCATTAGGTGTTTAAAAATTTAAGTTTTTACGTTATAAACCTAAAGTGAACATTTTAGAAATTCTGCATAATTTGACCTTTTTTATCTATGAAATCTTTGACTTAGGAGATAATTTTCTTTAAATTTTTTTTTGTTTCATTTGATTTGTTTGGGCTAATGACATTTAATACTGTTTTGTAAATATTTTGAAAAATTAATACTTTTTTGTTGTAAATAAATTGCGAAAAGCCATTCATAAGATTTTCAGAGAATTTTATTAGATATTATCAATATGATAAAAATTGAGATATAATAATTGTACATGATATTATGCATGTTGAATATTAGCAGATAGATCCTCGATTTGTCCTTACAGTATAATGTTACTTTCAGAGAGTGTGATTTATATAGCAGATATATGAAATGCTTTATTTACTTATAGTGCATTCATGTAATGTTAAAAATTAAGTGTCAATAAATGATGTACATTAAAATGAGTATGATTATTAAATAAAACCGTATACGAGAAATTTTCACAAAACAATTTAATTTGTTCTACAATAAAATAATTTTATTAAAAAGCCTATTTCTTTAAACATGTTTCTTAATTTATTCAAAAATGTTGGAGACAGGCATTTTTAATAAAATTCAAACCTTTTGATGGGTAATAATTACAAAGGAAATCAGTGTATAAAATATATCAAATATTTGTTTTTTCAGATACCCAAAACCTTTAAATGATGTTAAAAGCAATTTTATTTCCATCTCAGAATTCCTAATTATCAAACAAAAACTTTCATATTAACCAACTTTAATTAAAAAGCTAAATTAATTTTTGTTTGTAAAAAAAAAGTCTATTTTCTTGGATGTGCAATGTTTTCATAAGAACTTGTTCATAGTATGTTTTATAATCGTGGGATTATTTAATCCTTCGAGGAGAAAAAAGTAGTACTTACCTACAAAATTATTTTATAAAAGTAGGTTATTTGTGTATAAAGGGATATCTTTTGGTACAGTAAATCATGGTTTGCTTTAATAACAAAAATTAAATGTTTAAGTAAAAGTGAATCAAAATTGAAGATTTTAGAAAATGAAATGTTCTCTTTAAGTTCTTATCCTCATGTATTTAAAGGAATGTTTATATGAAACAGTTCATTCTATTGGTTATATCAACTTTCACAGTAAAAAAAAAAAAAATTCAATACACCTTTATGGAGTTATTTAATTATAAGATATTAATTTTGGTGAAATTGTCGAATCGGCCGCTTCTCTGCCAAATTTAGAAAAATCGCGTATTTGTCAAAAACGACTTCTCCTTCACTGGAGAACAAATTCACAAGGGTTACCAGATTTAGCGCATTTATCGATTTGGCGAGAAAACACTTGGCGCGAGAAGCGGCCGATTCGACAAATCAACCGAATTCAATACTTTTACTGGTATGTACAGAGTTGCATTTTAAAAAAAATTTTAGTTTATAAATTTTCACTGTATTAGACTGAATTTTATACATTTACGTATAAATGTTTCCTACTGAAGTTCGTGTAATTTTATATTAATAAATGTAAACCTTCTTTTAATTAACACTATAAAATTTTTTACATGGAAAGAAGAAAACAGGACCATGCCAAAATTTGTTAGACAGAGAGGAAGGAGAAATGGAAGCAGAGTGATGAATCATCAGTATGCTCGAAGGGAGATGTACAAACCAAAAGAAAGAGACCCAGCCAAAATTAGAATTAGTCATGAAACTCAATTGGAGTCTAATAGGACAGCTATTGCTGGTATAATATTTTATTTATATTAGTTTCGTTATTCTTAATTTTATTATTATTAGTTACTATTGTTAGTTTTGTTTATTTATTTTTGAGGAAGATTAAAAGAAGATGTTAGTGAAAAAATTTTTTGCAGGATATTAGAGAAGAAATTACTGTTGACAGTGACAGAAAGATGCTTATTGAAAAAAAGCGTGCTAATTTGATATCGGGGGTAGTAGCGCCCAGCTGTTGTTTATGTTCGCCAAGATGGGCGATAATATTACAATATGGTTAGTTTAATATTTTTATCGTCTTATGCGATGTGGTTGCCATGGGGATAACGTGTATTAGAAATAACTTTTATTCGTTTTTTCCCGCTATAATTTCAGACGATATCTTTAAAAATTTAACCATTTTCAGTTTAATTTTTCTATTTGCGTCTTCTGTTTAATTCTGGGCTACTTTCGAATATGGATATTTCTGAAAGAATAAGTGTTGTGCTTTTAATTATCGCTATAAATATTTTATTTTCGTTTTAAAAATGTTTTTTTTTTTACGTTCTTTGTTCGATGATGCTCGTTGAAGGAACTTGCAGTGCAAGTTTCATATTGCAAGCTTTCACTACTTTGTAATTGATATTCTAAATTAATTTTAACATACATTATGTAATTATTTTATTCATAATGAAAAAAAATGCAATTATTACTATGTGTAATCATATAATATTCGTTATTTATAAATAAATGCTAAAAGAAACAATTAAAATTATTATTACATATTTTGTTATTTATTTATAATTAATATTGTTATTTATTTATAATTATTATCTTATTTATTTATAATTATTATCTTATTTATTTATAACTATTTCTTTTGTTTATTTATAGCTATTCTTATGTTTATTTATAGTTATGTATTAAGAGTTCTCTTCTGCATTTATTTTTTTACAATTCGACAATTAATCTTTTTAATAATTACTATTTTATTATATTATATGATTATTTCTAATAACCGCGTTATAAAATTGTACTATATGAATATTATATATAATTACGATAAAATAATATAAGATTATTATATGCTGCTTATAATACTATTATTAGTTCATGTTACTTTTTATTACATAATATTATTATTCATTATTTATTGATTGATCTAGGTTATTCTCAATCTCTTCCTATATTTTTTTTTTGAAATACATTTCAATACAATTCTTTTAAATTATTGTGTATCATTAAATTACCGCTAGGCCGCCATATTGGATTTCATTCCAGCAACAAGCAGCACTTGGCACTATTACCCCCGTTATCAAATTAGTTCCCTTTTCCAACAGAAGTTCTGAAGATGTATTCAGAATTTATTTTAGTGCCATTAAAAAAATGATGTGGGTAAGATCAAAACTACAACTTTTATGACTGATGATGCTCCAGCGTTTTATAATGCTTGGAGTTATGTAATGGGCGCAGTTAAAAATGTCTTATTGTGTGCTTAGCATGTCAAAAGAAACTGGCACCAAAATTTAAACAAAATTAAAAATCCTGAAAAGAAAAAAAATTGTTAATAAAGCATTAAAGGTAGTGAAAGATGAACTATGTTTAGAAATATTTTCTAACCTAATGAAGCAATTCATAGAAGACTTATTAAATGACCCAGTCACTTCTGAATTCGGAAAATACTTCCAGCAAAATTATGCTTAGAGACCTGAAAAATGGGCCTATTGTCACAGAAAGGGTCAGGGTATAAATACAAACATGTATTTGGAGTCCCTTCATAAAAAAATTAAGTACCATTATTTTGATGGGAAAACATGTCAAGGGATTAGATGTTGCAATAGATTGTCTCTTAAAACTTGTTAGAGACTTAATATTTCAGCGTTTAATAAAAATTACAAAAAAAAAACACACCATTTCCTCTGATAAATTATCAAAAATTGTCAATGGCCATAGATTAAGCCTAGAGATTCAAAGAAATGGACTAACTGCACGACATGGAGACGCCAAGTAAGTCACGTGATTCCGGCGTCAATATACACACGTGTTCATTCATAGCGTGGGTTTTCCTATGTATATGTTGACATTCTTGTGTCTTAATTTTATCTAATTAAAAACAAGATATCATTGTATTTTTTGTATTTTAGTATATATATTTGTTAGGAAATAATCTTAACTGTTTTATATAATTTTTTTTATTCTAATTTATCTAATTAGGTAATTATTTGCTTTGACTTGTGTTAGCTGGCATATTAATTTAGGTTGCATCGTAGTATTTATTTATAGTTCTTGGTACACTTAGGTATGGCTCTTAGTTATTTTAGTTCTTAATTTAATAGTTATTTATTATATAGTTTTGCGCAAGAATGGTTGACAGTATAGAATCAAAACTACTTTTTTAAATTGTATGACTATCAAATAACAATGGTATCATTTCCTTTAAAAAAATGTATTTTTTTCCATCATTTTTTTTTTTTTTGAAATCGTAGTGGCTACTTAAGAAGTATTTGTTTATCCATGATTTAACTATTTTCCTTTTTTGTACAAATCCTTAAAATAGTTTAATTCCTGAAAACTCAGTATTATGCATGTAAAGATAATTATGGATATGAGTATATGATTCATATGTCTCCTGTGATGAAAATGATTTTTTTTACTTCATGAATTGTAAATTTTATAATAGTATGGCTTACCAATGGGGACATTAAACACACTATGTGAAACATTATAAGTATCAGACATTTGAAATAATCCTGTAATTTTGGTTTGATTTATCAATACTATAGGAAGTTCTTAAACTTTTTCCTTTGTACTTATATGCTACTAGCTGGTAAACCTGTTCTTTCCACAGGTGTGAATTTATATATATAAATAATGTTATGCATGAATTTTCTCTTTGTTTCCCCAGTACTTCAGTATTTAGAAATGTAAAATAACAATTTTCTCTAAAAAATATATTATATTTACTCGTTTGCCTACCTACACTTAAAATTCAAATAAATGTTTTATTTCACTGTGGAAAGTTATTTGATGAAAATGAATTTTTCTTTTACGCAATGTATTGCGTATAAATACTTCATATACATATTGTACAATATTATGAAGCATTTGAAGATATTTGAAAATGTTTCTAATAAAATAACATTCCTATCTTTGACTGTCTGATTTACTTATTTTATCTTTATTGTTTAAAAATGTTTGGAAATTTTTTTAGAAATGATTGTATAAAGTAAAAGAAAATACTATTTCACTATTAAGTTAAAGAAATGAATCATATAAATATAATTTTTAAGAAATATTTAATGTAATATGATTATCCATTATTACGAGTTATTGAATTACTTATAAAGTGCATAATCAGGGCTAATAACTAAATATTGGGTTGTTCGGAAAGTAATTTCGTTTTTTTTTGTGGAAATGAAAGACAGATTTCGTAAAATAAACAAATACTTTATTAAATTATATATTGGCCGCTCTAGTCCAACATCTTTTGCCATCTTTCTGGTAGTAGCATAATTTCACTCTCATAAAATTTTTGTTCTTTTACTGGCAAAAAACTGATCGAGGTGGTTTTTGACCTCCTCATTTGAGGTGAAGGTTTTACCGTCTAAAAAATTTTGGAGTGACTGGAAAAAAAAATAATCTGATGGTGCCAGGTCTGTAGAATATGGTGGATGTAGCATTGTATTTCATTCAAGCTGTAAAAGCTTTTGGCGAGTGACCAAACTTGTGTGAGGTCTCGCGTTGTTTTGGTGAAACACTACACCTTTCCTGTTGATTAGTTCTGACCTTTCTGTTGAAGTGTATCATTCAGTTTGTCCAGCTGATGACAATAGACTTCCAAATTAATCGTTGTGTTATCCGGTAAAAGCTAAAAAAAAAAAAACGATTCCTTTAAAATCCCACCAAACAGACAGTATCACCTTTTTTTGGTGAATATCGGCTTTGGAAATGGTTTGAGCCGGTTCATCTTTTTTGCTCCATGACCTCTTGCGTTTGACGTTGTTGTATACAACCCGTGTTTCATCCCCAGTGATGATGCGCTTCAAAAACGGATCATTTTCGTGACGTTTGAGAAGCGAATCGCAGACGTCAATGCGGAGACACAGATTTCTCTCTGTGAGAACATGGGGAACCCATGCATCGAGCTTCGAGGATAATCCCAGGCCTTTCAAGTGGTCATAAACTGTTGAATTTGATAAATTTAACCTTAATCCGATCTCAAGTGTTATTCGCCGGTTCTCATCAACTAATGCCTTTATCGCGTCTTTATCAGCTTCAACCGGCCTTCACGAACGTGGTGCATCTTCGACATCAAAGTTGCTGGATCGAAATTTAGCGAACCAGTTCTGGCACTGGCGTACTGTCAACACACCTTCTCCATACACATCGGTCAATTTTTTTCTGGCTTGAACAGCATTTTTACCCTTTCTGTAGTAAAACAGTAAGATATGTCGAAAATGCTGCTTATCGCTCTCCATATTTAAAAGGGCACCAACCAAACACTACTGCGTAGAATTAATTGGAATTTTTCACACAAGCCTTGCTATATGAGCTCTCAAAGCAAATAAAAATTATACGGCATAAATGTGAAGTTGGGTGTAAAAAATACAATTAAATCCTCTGTCGGGAAAAAACGAAATTACTTTCCGAACAACCCAATAATTATAATGAGTAATTTCTACATGTATTAACTGTTTTTATACTTTTCTTTAAGTTGCAGTTGCTACAGTAAGTGCTGAGAGTTCTTTCAGCATATTAAAATTAATAAAGAGTTACTTTCAGCCATGCATATGTACAGAAGGCTTAAATGCACTTGCTATATTTTATGTTTATAAATAAACATGTGTTTCTAATTTTATTCGTTAAGTACTATGTTATGCAGAACTGAATAGTTTTCTATTGGAAACTTCACCTTTATATCTCGGCTACAAAATATTACACATGGATATGCGACACTTGGATCACAAATTCAGATTGTTAATGCTAGTATGAACTATATTAAAAAATTTGCATTACAAATTCAATACTTTTTTTTAATTGTCTTTGTATAAAGTGCTTATAACATGTTGAACAACTTATTTTAAATTGTATAATATTAAGGAATGTTTCATCAGAAAAAATGCTATAATTTTCACAAATTCAATTTAATTTCTTATTGAAATACATACTTCTTTAAGCTGTTGTTTATCTCATACTAGATAGAGTTAATATGAAAGTGTGTGTGTGTTTTTGATTAATAATAAATATTTATCCATTGATGAAAATGAATCTTATTTTTAGAACACAATGATTTGCAAATAAGATAGAAACAATTTAATACAATATATATATGGAAATAAATTAGTTGCATAAAATTTCCATTCACAATTTCTACTAGTTATGTCTCTTGACCAGATATTTCTATTTAGTGTTAAACACTTGAGTTCCATTTCGTGCAAACTTAAAACTTACTTGGAGAAATGTATTGACATGTTATTTTGTTATCACTAATATGTATCTAAAGTATCCTTTTATATATAATTATACTTTTAAAAAACGAAATTGATCATTATAAAACACAAATGCCCAAAATTTGTCTTCTAAACATATGTCACACAAAAATATCAGTGATTTAGGCCAATTAACCCTTAACAATAGTTTTAAAAAAGATTCTCTGTAATTCTCTTCAATAAATATCATAAAATTGATACAAGTACTTTTCTTAGGTCAATATTTGCAACTAACTCAATGAAACAAATTTATTCAGGGCTTATATCACGAGATTTATTTTTGCAAAAGTATAAAATAAATCTTATCTCTATAATGATAAATCTTCTACAAATTGTACAAATACCAATAAATGCATATTTTTTATACATATGTAGTAAAAAAATTTGTATATGTGTGTGACAGGTTTATACCCCACAGTCAAACTCTGAAAAAAATAGATACCGCGCAAATATATTACAATTTTTATTATTTTTTTTTGTAAAAGAATTATGAATTCAAAAATGTGTGTGACTTTTTTATTTTGGTCATGTAGGAGTGAGCAGGACTTTTATATTTAAAATATGGACACAAATTTATATTCTACTATATACACATTCTAATTTAAAAATTTTAATGCCTTAACTTATTACCATATTTGGAATTCAATTCTTGATAAATCATATATTTTACCTAAATTAGTGCAGCAAATAAAGACTTTTAAAATGTAGCACAATTTTTTACGTGTAATTTTACAAATGGTAAATGTTAATTTTGATTTCTAATGTTTGAAAGTGGTGCTTATTTCATCAATTAGTATAAACATTAACAGAGCTGTAGTAAATTAAGATATTTTTCCATTTCTGTATTTTTTCTTTTTCCCTGTAATATTGTAAAATTATTCAGTAAAATAAGTTTTATAAATATGTATACTTCTTTTTGATACATGTATGGTTACATATCAGATTCCTGTGTTCTTATTTTAGATAATTAAATGCTGAAGTACCTCTGTTAACTACTCTGAAGATGTGTATGATAAGTAAAATTTAAGTTAACTAAACATAATATGTTCTCAATATAAAATAAACATTTGCTTTTAAATATTTACATTCTTGTAGAAGTCTACATCTATCCAAAATCCTTTTTGAAGAAGTTTCATTCGTCTTATGGTGTTGAAAACATTATTCAAAGAGTGGTCAAACACATAAACACTGGGAAGATGGTACGTAATCCTTACGCGCGTGCGCGCTTCATCATGCCATCAAAGCACTTGAAGATTTTTTAACATGATGTTAAAAAATGATTTTTTTTTCTAATTAACCTACCTTTAATTGATCGAGCAACCATTTCAGCAAAATAAGAAGTTTTAGAAAGTAAAATGTAAATTTTTAAGAACAAAATAATCGTACGCAATAGTAGTAAACAAATGACGCCATATTCCCCTGCCGTCGGAATCATGTGATTGTGACGTCACATGAATTTAGTCCATAGAATTGAAAAATTTGCAGATAACAAGTGGAAAATTGAATCCAATCATTCCAACTATTTAATATGCATGAAAGAAGAATGCCATAGATTATGTAACATTAAATGTAGTGCCTGCAAAATTTGTATTCATTCATGCACATGCACTTGTGTAGTAGACAGTTTACCAACAGGAAATATATGCAAGCACATTCATAAAGTTGCCCAAATGTTTTTAAATGAAGATACACATAATGAAGAAATACAAGAAAATTATTTAAATCAAAATGATATTTTAAAAGAAACATTTGATGTTTTACTGTGTAGCTCTAAATCTGCTAATAATGATGGCCGTGAATTCAAAAAAAGAAAAATTGAAAGCATTCTTGCTCTTATTGATGAACACAAGTGTACACCAGAAGAAAATGAAATTCATATGAACCTAGATAGTATATTAAATATTTTCTATAACGAAAAAGAGCACAATAATAAAAGAATTAAAATGATGGAATCCTCAACTATAAATATAAAAAAGATTGAAAAACAACCTGGATATTTCTTACACGAAGAAAAAGATGCACTGCGAGTACACTCAAAAATCCAACTACTGAAGAAGTAAACAATATTAAAGAAGGATTACTGTTAAATTTACAGGAAGTTACATCCATCAATACAAATTTTGACCATACTTATTGTAATCAAAATAAATAATTCCCAACTGGTCATTCCTGTGCTCAGTTTAGTTAATAAATAAGATTAATTTATTTCATTTTTGTGATTCTTTATTCTTTCAAGTCATACTCATTTAACTACTGGCATAAATATGCACTTAAAATATGATATATCCTGGTGATTATATTTTATCTCAATATATTATGTGTGTGTTGAAAAGAAAATAGCTTAAATGTTATTTTAATATATAATAATACAAAAGAATATACCGTCTAATAATTATAAAAAGAAATGATGTGTCTCATCTGGTACATATATATGTATTAATATTATATTGAGAAAGAATTATTCTTAAAGGATACTTTTAAAAAATTACTCAATAAGTCGACATATTGCCTAATTCTTTTGAAAAAAAATCTAGGTGAATTAATTTGCATGTTATATATAAATTAAGGTTATATTTCTAATATTTTATGCTTTAATTTTTCTTCATACAAAGCAAAAGTGTCGATATTTTAATGAAATTTACATAATTCAATATATTTGGCTTTTTCAGTCATATTTATTTTATAATTCAATAAATTATTTTCATTAACTAAATTAATTGCAGATTAAACTGAGGTTTGGTATTTTATGCTTTAATTTTTTCTTCATACGAAGCAAAAGTGCAGATATTTAAATGAAATTTACATTTTTCAAAAAATTTAGTAATATTTATTTTATAATTCAATAAAAATTATTTTCATTAGCTGAATTAATTGCAGATTAAACTGAGGTTTGATAAATAATCATGAGATATATTCACAAGAATAAATAATATTTTGGACAACAGATAGCGCTAGCACTGCATTAAAAAAATTCTATCTGGGTGCATTAGCACTGTCTTGATCCACTCCTTAATTTAGACGCTTTTTGGAATGGTGAAAAGAATAACAAAACAGAATACATCGTACAATTTTTTGTTAAAAAGTACTATATATATAAAAAAAATATCAGATTATTTTCTTAAAATTCAAAGTTTTTTCCCCCAAAACTTTTGTATTAAATTTCATTAAGTTCTAGTGAATGTTTTTGCTTCATTGATTTTTATTCAATTCATGCATATATGTACTCTAATAAACTTAATTTTAAATATGTTTCCTCTCTTTAGCACGAAAAAATATTTCAGGTCCTTCAGTTTCATGTTAAGTGATTTTCACTGTACTAATATTATGAAATAAAACACAGCAGAACCGAGCAATTTCTGCACCAGAAATATCTTATGAAGTCAACTGATGGTAAATACACAGTTAAAAAATTTATTATCAAAGCAAATCCCTTTTTTACCAGTTCAATTTAAATGTAATTGTTCTTGTAAGTGAAACACAATATTTGAAACAGACCTAATGAAAGAAATTTCTCATAATCGTGTAAGGGCTAATGTAGTTTTTATTAAAATTTATAGTAATGGAGTTACAAAAAAATATGTTAAACAACTTACAGAAGAGGAAATAACTTTTTTTTTTTTCCCCCAGGGGGGGGGGGGAAATATGTGTTTTCTCCATATTTTCTTTTCTACAAATTATCACGACATTCAACTCCACTGTGTCTGAATAAAAGTTTAAAAGGGTGTGGAGAATGAACTGCTATTTAAGACTAATCTCTAATAAACCAGGAAGATATCATGCTGTTTTTATATTGCACTTGAATGCATTATTATATTTTCAGAACTTGCATCTAACCTCTTATAATAAAAATAATCACATTATTTCAAAATATTTGAATATTCTTTCAAAAATTATTAATGCAGATAAAGTTAAAACTGACTATCCATTCTCTTTTGGAATTTTTACAATTAAATTACAAGAATTATAAACATGAAATTTTAACTGCATGTGAATTTCAGTGCCTACTTGTATGGTTAATAAAGCATATTTATATTGTATACAATCATTCCCAAAATAATTTTCAATATTTTTTGGTTATATATTTCATTCAGAATCATTCTGCGGCTTAGAGTTGTCCTTTATGAACAAGATAGTAAAATAAAATTATATTTTTGAACAGCAAAATTTAATCGATGTGTGAAGAAGTGGTATACTTTTCTTTTCTGAGTGAACATTAAGCCATTTTTTTGTGCCGAAATATCATTAGCACACACATGTCAAAAGGCCTTCAAAACTTTCTGTTTATTGCTTCAGAAAAAGACTAAATAAAGCAAACTTATTGAAATACTCCAAAAATATCTTGTGAATTTTGAACATTAAGTTCTTTCAGTATAAATGTCTAGAAATCTTTAATTTATTCTTGTACAAATTGATTGCAGTAAAGCACAATTTTCATAAAATATAATTTTGTTCTTTTCAAACATATGAGTTTTAAATTGAATGTATATTTTATATGCTGTGTTACACATAGATTTGTAGTAGTAGAATCTGACAGGCTGAGTATTTTTATATGCGAATCTTTTGTGTTTATATCTATTGTTAGAAATTTTTATGCTAGATTTCTAGATAACAGTGATACATATAAATACTAACTTATTTAATTAGTGTGTCTTTAATACTAATAATGAAATTTATTACAAATAATAATGTGTGAAAAAGATTTCCTTCACATACTTATAATTCTTATTACTTATTATAATCATTTGCATTGTATTCTGAGGAATTTTGTTCATTACTAGATAATACTAGCCATTCTGCAGCAACCGAATCCTCCATGCCACAAAAGGTTATCACAGAAGATGACATTGTGCAATTTATTAAAGAAATGAGAAGAAGGAGTGATGAAGAGAGAAGAATTGAGAAGCCAGCTAGAGAAAATGTCAATGGCTGTTTTTAAAACTTATAGATTTTTTTCTCCTTTTATACATTCTGTCATACTTATGCTAAAAAAAAATAGTTTTCTTAATATTACTTGCTTTCAGAGAAAAAAAAGAAAAAAACCTTTAATCATTTTATTTATTTTTAATTACACAAGTACAATTTCAGTCATATCTATTTGTAAATCTTTTAACAAAAGATTGTAAAACACAGAAATTCAATATATGTATAATAAATTATCTTTATTAGCATTTTTATTACATATCACTGAAATTGTTATTATGAATATTCAAAAAAAAAATTGTATACACTGGTAAACCATGTGAAGAAATGTATGGACCACACTTAGTGACATCAGCAGAGAATGATACTAAAATAACTAACTGTTTTTTTATATTTTAGCAAAAGAAATTTATAAAAATAAACTCTTTTTATATGGAAACATATCCTTAGAATTTAACTATAATCACAAATATGTTAAATATATATATATATTAAATTACATCATTTGCTTCAGTCTTAATTTGGATTTTAACTAAGTTTTAAAATATATATAAAAAAAAAATTACTTATATATATATACTTGAATAATTTTGCTTCTTTAAGCACAATTTTTCAACAAAAACAAATTCATCAAAATAATTTTCTGACTTTAAAATTCTCATAAATCTTTTCTAGATTTCTTAAAAATATGTTACAGAAACAAATTTGATCATAAATCTCATTACCAAAATAATGTAGTTTTTAAAAATGTAATTTTTTAAAGAATACGATTGATAATTTTTAAAAGTATTGCAGGAAGCTTAATATGCTCAAATGTATCAAAATCAATATTAAATAAATAAGAAATAAACTAAAATAATTCAAATTACTTGATGTTATTAAAAGTAGAAATATTAAGGGATTCAAAGCAATTGTGTAAAACTTGACCTAACTTTTTATGAATCCTAAATTTTTAATAGACTCACTTCCCTCTTTTTTGGATGTTATCTATTGTAGCTGATGAAGTGTCAATTATATATATGCTTAATGTAGATATTTCAGTAATTTATGTTATATGAATATTTTATCTTGTGTAATACTTGTAATGGTGTTTTATGGAAAAAATAATAAATCGAAAGTAGAAGTGTTCTGTGATATCTATTTACACATCTTTCTTGTGATTCTGTTTCTCTTAATATGAAACATATTTGCCTGTACTTAAACAATCATTGGTTCTACATAATATACAGGTTCTAAAATTTAAATTGTATTCATATAAGCTTATGATATGTATCATGATAGTTGTAAGAAATTAAGTTAATTTTACATGTATTTATTGTTTGTATTTTCAGATTTAAAAAATTTCCCTAAACACAAGGCATTTTAATGCTACAAGAGATGCAAACACAAATCCAAAATATAAACTAATTAGCATTGAAGGAGGATAAACAATATTTTTTATTTCCACAACATTGATCAATTTTAAATATACATATTTTGTTGCAATTATTTATGAGTTTTTAAAGCACAATAACTTTTTTGACAGATGTTGTACAATATAAAATTCATATTTTGTAAGATTACAGTTATAATACAATGAAATGCCTGATGAGACAAATGCGAGATGAGATATATTACTAAGTTACATTAAAACTGTCTTTAAAAGCCAATTGACTGAGACAAATTTATTAACAGATTGAAAAGCAAAAGGAATTTAATAGTAAAATGCAAAACACATAATATTTAATGAATTAATATATGAATGAATCAATTTTAAGCTATAGTGAATAGACTTTTGAAAAGGACAAGTATTACATACACTCAATGTTTTACATTTAAATAGAATCAAATTTACATAAATGTACACATAATTTATTATAAATGACTGGGAAATATATATATATATATAAATGCCAAATAACATTTCAGTACAAATTTTAAAATATGCAGTAAAATTCAATAACGCACTTATAAAACAAATACAGTAGGACCTCCATATTTTGTATCTTACCTATCAAAAAGAAATTTGTAAGACAAAGGAAAAAAAAATATGTTGTCCTCTGTATTTTCAACTTTAAAAAATAATTTTACATTGAAATTAATGAATTAAAATGACATTTTCTCTAATTTTAAGCTTACAAGTAATTTTAAACACATTATTTAATAGCCAGTAATTTTAAGCATAAATTACCACATGTGTCCTTAAATTTAGTTGCTGATAAAGTCTGTTAATTTTATTTGAGATTTCTGTTTGAAAAATTCCATAATTTAATTGCTCTTGGTAAGTTAGAAATCTGATAAAATCAGTTCAAAGTCATGGATCACCACAAAATGTGTTAAAGAAAATTTGAAATGTCCAGAATTATTTTAAAAATAGAGAGGGGAAAAAAACCAAATCACAAGAGAAAATGTTCATTAAATAGAAAATGTACTTCATATTTTGAAAGTTATTTTTTGAAGAAAAAAGTAAAATGATCTTATATATATAGTTCCAGGAAAATGTTTGTAAAATGGAGGTCCAACTATGTATATAAAATTTTTAATCCTTTAAATTTATACTTAGACAAATGATAAAACCAAAATTAAGTAAGAAAAAAAGAATCAAATATATTCTACAAGTTTTTTCAGTAAATTATAAAAACAGTAGTATTTGAAATCACAAAATTTTTTTCCCACACAAAATACCAATATTCCGTCATATATTAAAATTCGTTTTGTTTTCTCAAGATTTATACGATGCACTACTAAAGTTATTCAGGGGAATTACTTTTACCTATTTTGAAATATATATATATATATATTCATATTTCAAAGCAAGATATTAAAGTGAAAAGTTTAAAAATAACACAAGAGACTTTTTGATATGATATTCAAGGCCATCATTCTATGGAATTACTTTTATAAAATAAAGACGACCAGTATAATGCCACTTGCATAAACTACAAATAATTTTTAATAAGAATACTCTAAAACAAAACTAAGCGCAATAACATTGTCAAACAAAAAATTTTTCACTGTATTTATCACCAATAAAAAAAAAAAGCTAACTAATATTATATTAATTCAATTAAGACAAACCTGTTTCTAATAAACACTGGAGTTACTGCAATGAAAAATTTCAAAACCCTCAATGGATTTGAAGGTGACAGAGCAGCACATAAAGATTAGAAAAAGTAATTGTTAGAACATATTTTTTCCCTAACATTAAATTTACTTGAAATGTGTGATTTTTATAAGTATATTTATATTGAAATATGCTGAGGAGTCAGAACTAATGTTTAAATACTGTTATAATCATAATACCTACTTTTGAAATTCAGAGTAAAGACATATTATGTATCGAAAGTTTAGAGAATATCTGCTGTGACGATATCCATCTCGCACAAAAAAAATTTGACACATGTAATCAGGAAAAAAAGAAATAAACAGATTTTTTTTTTTACATTACTTATGAGAACAAAACTATCACACAACGCATAATTCAATAATTGATTGATTCACTAACTAATGGCATTAAAGCAGTGGCATAGCGTGGGCTTTCGCCGCCTGGGGCCCACCGGAAATTTGTTGCCCCTCTATTTTAATTAGTCAAGAAAATTAGGGAACAGATATCGATGAGACCCGACCGTCAACTAAAACAGGTTGTACATTGTCTGGGTTTATCTATGAAATTTTGAATTCGATGATTGATGAACCACAATTTTACAGTTTCCGGTAAAGTTGTCCCGAGTATTGTAATTAATATTGGTGAGAATTGTTGCTGAGTACCATTTTTAATAAATCTTCTCATCTCTATTATTTCAAAATCATTGGTTCCTTGCAGTTCCTTTGCTTTCTCATTCAGAGATATATTAAGTGGAATTTCATAAATAAGGAATCTAGACATGATTCCCCCTCAAAGAATATTCCTCTTAACTGACACATTTAAAATTTTCTCAAGAGATAGAATGTGTGCTGTACATACTGGGTCTAGCGTAGAGAATCTTATCTTTCCATTACGAGTAAAAAACATACTTTTTATATTCTCATGACGAACAATTTTTTTTTTTTATTTCTGCATGTAAAAGCTGTGGGTTGGACTTTGGAATCTGAGAGGATCCTTGACTATTTTCTACTAATATATTGAGATTTCAGATATAATTGTTTGTCCATCTCGTAAAACAGTTTCCGCATCCCTCAGAGGTCTGAAGAATTTTGAAAACCCCGATTCCATTGTTAAACTATTGGTGACTAAGGGATGTTCCTCAACATCGGAGACGATAAATCTAGAATGACTCAGCTTGAATCCTTTTTCAAATAAAAAAACCCAGAGAAAAATAGAAATTGGAAAATTACCAAAAAACTAAACCAAAAGAAGGGGAAAAACACTCTTGCTCTGAAAAGGGAACCAAATAATAATAAAAAAAAGATAGAAAGATACAACCTTTTAAGACTTGAGGAAAATAGCACACCACCTTCAACCGACCGGTATACGCCAGCACCTTCTCAGCGAAAAAACATGATATCTGAAAGATCTTTGTTTTGAAAATGTAGTTCATGAGTATAGATGCTTATTTTATGATTTTCATATAGATCAGTGTAGGAGGGATCCATTGAAAAATATCTACTTTAGAGATACAGATTCTTGGAGAAGGTTAATAATGTTTTGAAAGATACTGATTTCTTTTTTTTTCTTCTATATTTATAGAAAATTATTATCTTGTTCTTATGCTAATAGATGGTGCCTGTATCTCTCATCTGTATTTATAGTTTTCTTTCTCATAAATTCATTCTTACTCTTGTCACCAAGTGTGCAGGTTGTATTCTGATTCAGCTAATATTTCGTTAATAATAAAACTTAAACAGTTTATGGGTACCAGCATAAGTTTAAACCACGCTTGAAGTATCAAATCTATGAGTCTTTTACGATAGAAAAGGCAGACAGAACTTTATTTCTTGGGAGCAACAAGTCGCGGCAAAGTTTCGCCGATCGGCAGTTTGGCGGGAAGATAGCGTGATCGCATCACTATTTTGGAACGATCGAGGAAGAAACCGAAGACAAGCGATGCTGTTTAGACTAGAGGTACTGATACAGATTATTTAAAAAACCTGCAAGTCTAAATTTTCTAGAAAGGAAAAAAAGTAAGTATTTCAGCCGTCATATTAAGCATTTGACCGGAGAAACAGAATGGCCGATGAAGAAACGGAAGATACGCGACCTACTCGACTACCACGAAGGAGCGATCGAGTCATAGATGGCAAGCTTAAAAGTCCAGAATTCATAGATGCTGATGCAAGAATCTATAAAAAAACAGTATAAAGAACGCTGCGATTTGTACAGAAAAGCAAACAGTTGTGCGAAATCAGTGATCGGAAGTACTGTCACTGATGCTGTGTATCAGAAGATTATGGACAAAGAAACAGCCTTTGAAGCTTGGGAAGCATTGAAGCATCTTCAAAAGATCAGCTGTTTAAAATTTGCTCAGAGTTCTTTGTATTCAGCTGGGTTCCAGGAGAGGATGTCTCGACACACATTGCAAAGCTAAGAAGTCTTTGGAATGAGCTGAATAACGGACTTGAGGCCAGAGAAGAAAGTAAATTGCCAGATTTGATGCTAGTCTGTGTAAAGTGTTACATATTTTGCCTTGTCAGTTTGAAACCTTTAAATCCAGTTGGATGTTGTTGGCTGGAGATGACAAGAAGTCATTTGAAGAATTAACAATGCAGCTGTGTATGTTCGAAAGCAATTTCACTAAAGTTAAGGACAGTAGCCAAAAAACCCAGGAAGCCTTAATAGCTACAAAATCAGAAAAACCCAAACAAGAGGGCAAATATAAGTCCAAGTCAAGAAAAGAAGATTACTGCAATTACTGTAAACGAAAAGGACATTGGGTAAGAGACTGCAGAAAGTGGATTTCAAATAGAAGACTATCAAAGAATAAATTGAGTGATACACAATCAAATACAGTATCAGCTAACATAGTATTGATGTCTATATCTGAGGAAGTCTGTACATCAGATACTATCCCGACATCATATTGGATTGACAATGGAGCTACTAGGCATATCACAAACTGCTATACATATTTTGTTGACTTCATAAAATTTAATAGTCCCTGTGGAATTAAAGCTGCGGGAAATGAAACATTAGCTGCCCTTGGAAAAGACACAGTAAAAGTAAAATCGATCATTAATGGAAAATGCCAGGAAGTTTTCTAAAAGATGTTTGATATGTTCCGAAGATTAATAGAAATTTATTCTCTGTACTCGCCACTCAAGACAGAAATCAAAATAGTGAATTTGTGCAGACTCCTAATGAGTGCTGGTTAAAAGTCAACAGTAATGTGGTGTTCTATGGTTCTCGCAGTGTAAATGGCTCCTTATACAAAACAAATTTTGAACCATTTTTGCCCAAAGAAATGATAGAAGTTCATACTGTTGCAGTAGACAGCTTTTTGCTACAGTTGTATCATGAAAGATGGGGCCACCAATATAAACGTCACGTACGAAACATGCTTAAAAAGGAATTAGGCATCCGCATAAAGCTAGCTAAAGAATTATATGAGCCATGTATTTATGTCAAAGCACACAGACTATCATTTGGTACCAGGGAGAAAGCCTCTGAGCCTGATGAACTGATTTCAGCAGATGTTTGTGGACCATTTGATGAGTCATTTCAGAAGAAAAAGTATCTGGTTATATTCAAAGACAGCTTTACAAAGTTTCACTATGGTTACCTAATAAAAGAGGTCAGAAGTAAAAAAGGTGTTATAGCACATGCTTGCACATACAAGGTCATTGGGATATTCAGTGAAAGAATTCCTCTGTGGTAATGGTGGAGAATTTGATAACAAAGATGTTCGTGAAATTTTACATTCAAATGGAATTACTCAAAGGCTGACAGCACCTTACACCCCAGAAAAAAAATGAAGCCAGTGAAAAAGAAATACGAGCCACAATTGAAATGGCCAGAACATTCAAATACTCAAGACCTGAGTCAAGTTAACTCTGCCATATATATACTAAACAGAACAGGAAAGTCATCAATAGAAAATGCAAGTCCATATGAGCTTTGGCTCAAAAAGAAACCCCGGTTATAAAACACCTGCGCATAATAGGATCTCCATGCTATGCTCATGTTCCAGCTCAGAAGAGAAGGAAGAGAAGGAAACTGGACAAGAAGACCATCCAAGGGTAACTTGTGGGATATGATGGATATGAACGATACAGAAAAACTGGCTAAAGAAACACAAAATAATTTTATCTAAAGATGAAATCTTTCAAGAAGAAGCAGGGAAGTGGGATGACCATACAGAATTGAAATTAGAAGACAAGGTAGGAGAAGATACAAATCAGGGAAAGTATGAAGAGAAGCTCATAAAAACCGAGGACAATCCTATAGAAAGGACAAAAAAGCCAAGAAGACTGAAGTGATTCTAAGACTGATAGGGAAGAAGCTGCTGAACCTACATCAGATAGACAGCTGAGGAGCCACTCACTTCTGAAGAAACCAAAACGGTTTGAGGATCATATTATGGAAGGAGAATCATATTTAGATGACTATAATCTTGAAACATATGAAGAAGCAGTTAACTCCAAGGATAGCACAAACTGAAAGAAAGCCATGGAGAGTGAAATGAATTCATTAAATGAAAATCATACTTGGGAGCTATCAGACCTACCAGTTGGAGCTAAGGTAACT
>BMAV01005287.1:212267-223293 GCA_019973955.1 Trichonephila inaurata madagascariensis
CTGTCGTGAAATTCTCTCATTATTTCATTCCTTAAAGATTTTGGAATGTATACACGCATTTCACCTAACGACGTTGCGTGTTTCGCATAAAATAACAATCCTTCAATTAGACGGAAATCGTGGGACCAATTCTCACATATCGTTGCATTAACCGAGTTATCTTCCGGGTTTTCTAAATATCTATAGATATGACCTAATTCTGGGTCATTTTTCTGTTCTGTTATTAATTGTTCCCACGAAGTAAGTACTAAATCTCTGATTATGGCACAATTAACTTTTTCTCCAATTATACTTTCCACATGATTTTTCGATAAAACATTAGCCACCATATTTAACTTCATTTCTGACCCATTAACTCGCAAATTCCCTTTATCTACCTTATTATCTTCAACCAGCGAATCTTGAATTTTCAACGATTTCTGATCAAAATCTAATATAATCTTTGATCCACTTATAAAATCAATACAGAGAATACATGGGTATTCCAAATCTGTCAACACATGAAATGACCAATTTCTTTCAAATTGTCTGATGCGAATATTCAATTCTACAATCCCCATGTTTTGGCATTTCGCACCCTGTGCTGTTATTACCTGGGCTCGCGATTTTTTAATTTGCTTATAAGAAAAATATTTTCTATATACTTCTTCCGATATAAATGATTTATCTGCTCCGGTGTCCCATAGCGCTTTCAAAAATGTGTTATTTAATAAAATAGGAACGTGGGGAAGTTCTACGGGTCATATACATATCGGAGAAAGCTTAATTGGCGTTTCTCTTGATACTTTTTGAGGTTGATCTTTAACTTTTACAATATTTAATCGTCCCCTTTGCATCCTATCACCTCGACTGAAATTTTCACTCGAACCCTTATTTCTACGGTCCCCTCTATTAAAATTATCGTTTCGCTCATTTTGAAATTGGTAACCTCTGTTGTTGAATCTCTGATCTCTATTCTGAAATCTATTCCTCTCGAACTCTCTATTTTTTTGACGGCTATTGTCATAAAAATCATTTCTACCGTTATTTGGTCTACGTCCAACCTCAGAATTTCTCCAGTTTCTACCATTAGCATCAAAATTAGGCATCCTATGCGCGTTTTGACCTCGTCTTTCTACATTATCATTCTGTGAACCCCTTTTTAATTTGCAAGAATACCTCTCTTCGAATTTAGCTAAGACTTCCAAAAGTTGTACCGTGTTCTGCGCATTGCGCACTTCCACATAGTCCTGGATCTGTGGTTCGAGTCGAACTAAAATATGATCCACCAATTCTGCCTGGGACATTCCTAGTTCTAAATGTTTCTCTAATTTTAATAAATCATACACGAAATCAGTGGGTTCCTGATTTCTTCCCTGCAGTGAAGCAAAAAATCTTGCTTCCAATTCTTTCTTATTTTTGACCGCGGGAAAAGCCTTCGCTAATTCAGCCTTGAGCTGCGCGAAATCCGTGGCTGTATTTTGCACTAACACCGATCCAAATATTGAGTACCAATCTTGAGCCCTTCCCCTGAGATGACTTTTTAAGTAAGCACATGACAGATTACTTGGGATTTCAAGTAACTGTATTTGGTTCTCTATTGTTTCTAGGAACTCTAAAATGTTCTCAGACCCTGAAAAATACATTTCAGGTAATACATTACATCCACCTGCATTACCTAACCCAGAATTAAAAAAGTTCGGGCGCCATTGTGACATAGCCATCCTGTGATGACTATGTCTGGGGTGATTCGCGTAAGCTAGAGGTGTGGGATTATCTAAATGATGAGACATTATGTAATTCTTAACACAACTTTTATTAAGAATAACTTAAATTACTTAATTCTAAATAACAACTTTCTTAAAGTGAAAATGAGCCAATAATTAAACCTTATATTCAAGTCAGATCGCGCAACTAGATCACTTATCTTAATTATAACAATTTAACTGTCTAATCTAACTTCCTATACAAAATATTACCTTTTATAAAGTCACCTTCCTGCCTAGGTTGAAGTAATTCCTATTATGTTGATAATAGGTGAGAAGACTCAGACTTTCTTAATCTTTATTATATTCAATTGCGATGAGCGTATCCTTCTTCCAGAGCTGTAAGACGTCTAACCTTTATTCCAAACAATTCCGCACTTAGTTATCTCTAGGCTTGCCGCGCTATATCTCACCAAACTTTCTATCCTTTTAAAGTATATCTCATTTGCATATTCGATTCGTTTCTCTTCTTGGTATTGGGTTGGAAAGGTTTTGCCATTAATCGTGGCCGTCAAAGAACTTAGGAGTTATGTTAGAAGAAGAACGCGAGAGACGTCACAGTGTTGTATGTTGATGATGAATTAATTGCTGCAACTGACCAACAGGATTCTGAAATGTTCATCAAAGAGCTGAAAACAAAGTTCAAGATCTCAGTAGGAGAAGTTTCCTGTTTTCTAGGCCTTGAAATTGAGCATCATGAAGACAACTCAATAACTATCAGTCAAAATGTATATGCCAGAAAATTACTTAAGTGTTTTGGATTTGAGGAATGCAAACCTGTGGCAACGCCCATGTTAAAGGATTGCAGATTGCAAAAGTCTGAAATCAAAAACTCTGATTTTCCACATAGGCAAGCTGTTGGTGCCCTTATGTATCTGATGGTGGGAACCAGGCCAGACCTAGCGTACAGTGTAACATTTCTTTCGAGATCACTTGAAAAACCATCTGCAGAAGGTATAGTCAGGGTGAAGAGAGTATTACGCTATACCTGGCACAGTTGGATATGGAATAACATACCATGCTACAGAGACAAAAAGTGTGCTTCATTGTTATAGTGATTCATATTTTGGTGAATGTACCAAAACAAGTCGATCAACTTCGGGATACGTTATGATATATGCTGGAGGAGCTATCTCATGGCGCAGCCAAAGGCAAGCAATTGTTGCCACTTCAACAATTGAAGCTGAAGAGCAGCATCAGAGACAGCCAAAGAAATAATTTGGCTCTGCAGACTGATTCAAGGCATAGTGAACTTGAGGGAAATTCCCACACTTCAAGTGGACAACAGGGCAGCAGTAAAGTTGTCACACAACCCTGAATATCCTCGCGAATGACAAAGCACATAAAAATAAAACACTTCTTTGTGCGCGAGAAAATCTTGGAGGGAAAATTAAATGTAAAACAAGTTGTGACATCTCACGCGTCCTTTCTCTAACATAACCTCTGTGTTCTTTGACGGCCACGATTAATGGTAAATCTTTTCCAACCCAAATCCAAGAAGTGAAACGAAGCATAGATGCAAATAAGATAACCTTTAAAAGGATAGAAGTTTTAGTGAGCGCGATGGCAATTTAGAGAAAGTTCAGTGTAGAGAAGATAGAAGTGTTGATCGACGGCTTATCTAGAATCCCGTAAAGCCCACCATTTTAACCAAGGTACATACCCTTGTACGACCATTTGGAGAAATAATGAAGTAGATTGGACGTTGAGTATTCAACCAAGGTAGGAAGATTATATTCTGAACGCGAATATATTATTGAGATTGAGATTAGGCGGATATAATATAATTATATTGATAAGTGATCTAATTGCGTGATCTGTGTTGATTAAGACTACGTGTTTTGGTTTATTCTCACTTAATATAAGCTTGTTCGATATCTAAGTAATTTAAGTTAAATTCTTAATAAAAGTCATATTAAGAATTCTAAAATGTCTCATCATTTCGAGAATCCCACACCTCTAACTTACGCTGAAACCCCACGATATGGTCATCGAAGGTCGACCATGTCGCAAAGTGTCAACTGAGAAACAAGTCTCTGACATTTTAACAAAACCCTTAATGAAGTCCAGACTATTGACATTGTGTAATCAAATGGGACTGTTCTGACAAAATCCAGTTAACATGGGAATGTGTTAAAGATAATGACTTAATATCTAATGCTAACAGGGCTTTGTTCTTATGCTAACAGTTGCCGCCTGTATCTCTCATTTGCATTTATAGTTTTCTTTCTCATAAATTCATTGAAAATATTATTAATAACCCAAAATAATCTTGCATTCGGTGACCAGTTCTTTAATGCTAGTTGTTTAGTTATAAATATTTGGCAAAGGAAATTATGACGATTATAATACTGATATTCATAGATTCTGCTTTTAATAAATCTATCGGAATGTTTCTTGTGAGACCTAGGGATAATCGTAAGGCAGTATTATATATCGGTTCTAGTCTCTGTCTGTTGCTACTGCTAGCAAAGGAAAATAGTTGACTTCCATAGTCAAAGATAGAGTGCATTGTGGCATTAATAATAGTTAAAAGATGGTCAGATCTTGTTCCTATTTTAGGAGGCTTTAATGGCATTTAAATCCTTTCTGTCGTAGGTAATTAAAATGATTTTTCCAAGTGATATTGAGGTCAAAGATTATACCCAGGATTTTAAGATTCTTCACTTCGGGAATATGTTTGTCGCATATTTTAAGTAATGGAGGTATAGTGCTTCTTTTTCTGGAAAAAAGTTGATTAGACTGCTTTTTTCTAGGGAGGTGGTCTCAATTTCTATTTTTTACACCAGGCTGAAATATTATTCAATGATTCTTGCATTTCGCCAATTGTTTTATTCCAATTTGTGCCACTATTATATAAAAAGGTATCATCTGCATAAATCAGTAAATGGCTGTCATGTTGGATTTTAAATAAGTGTCTGCCATATAAATCATAAAAAGGAAAGGGATCAAAATACAACCCTGAGGTTAATTTTGAAGATTTTCGAAAAGTTGTTCCTCCATTTAATTTAAGATGTAAGAAGTTTTGAATCCATCGTAGCAATCTACCAGAAGTATTCGACTTTTTTTAATTTAGAAACTAGACCACACTTGGCTGCACTGAGTCATATGCTGCTTTAACATCTAATGCTACCAAAAGAATATATATATATATATTCTCTGTGTTCTCTAGCAAGTATAATATGTTGTAAATGAAGTAGAGTATTAATGCTGCTTCTATGAGGGTAAAAACCATGATGATTTACATGAAAAATTTTATTGCGAAAACTGAAATCTATCATTCTGTGCAGGATCACGCTTTCTAATAATTTAGCAATTACTGAGGTAAGTGATATTGGACGGCATGACGCAACTTCCTTGGGATTTTTGTGAGGTTTTAGGAAATGTAAAATAACTGAGTCAGTCCAATCTTTTGGAATTTGACTTGAAAACCAAATGTCATTTAAAGATTTCAGAAGTAGATTTATTTCTTTGGTGGGGAGATGGTTGATTGTTTGGAGAGAAATTTTATCATGCAATGGACTGCTGTTCTTTTGATGAGATATTGCTAGTTCTAATTCTTTTAAACAGAAAGGTTTATTAATATCTTGACTATATTGTCCAGAATAGAGATATTTGGAATGCTATCGTTTTTTTGCTTTGCGTAATATTGCAAGAAACAGTTTGCTTGGGATTGTTCGTTTGTTAATATGATTCCGTGTTCTCAATAACATTAAATGTAGAATAGTTATAATTTGCTCCATTTTTGATTATCCGAATTATTTTAAAAAGATCTTTGGGAGAGGGGATTTTTTTCGCATGTCTTGTGCCTTCTTTATATTTTATCCAGTCTTCTTCTTTAAAGTTTTTTCTTGCTTTATTAAGGAGTTTTCTTTTTTTTTTTTTTTTGCTCTTAAATGCCCGCATGCTGCTGTCCACCATGGAGCTCTTGAACTTATCTGTTGTTTTTTTCTGATTCTTGAGATAAGATTTGAACTTTTTTAATTTCTTCTATAATATCCATATTTATATTTTCATTTAAATTTAACCTTTGTTGCATAAGATTGATAAATTTGTTCCAATTTGTTTTTTGTTTAAAATTATTTGTTGCTAAGCTGTTTGTTCTTTTGTATTTAATGATTATAGGGAAGTGGTCACTTCCAAAATTATCGGTATTTGTGGACCAAGATAATTCATAATTTAAATTTATTGATGATAAAGAAAGATCTATATAGCTGTGTAAAAATTCCCGATGAATGTAGATAAGTTGGACTTTTATCGTTTATCAATATTAGGTCATTTTCAAGAATCCAATCAAAGATCTTTTTCCAGGAGCATTGAAATTTTTTGAGCCCCATATCTCATGAGATGCATTGAAATCTCCCAAGATCAAATTGTGATTGTCAATATATGATGCAATTTTCAATAAATTTCCCGGTGGAATGTAGATATTGAAAATTGTAAGAGGCACTGAATTTATCTGAGCTCTGACTATTAAAATATCTATGTCTTCACTAATTTCTGAGAATATTTTTATGGCACTAATATCTTTATTTAAAGCTATCATTAATCCTCCTCCTTTTCTGATTTCTCTATCAATTCGGAAAATATTCTTGTTAGGAATAGTGAAAATATCATTTGGATGTAACCATGTTTCTTGACTTATTAAAATGCTTGCTTTTTGAAAAATTGGCTCGAAAAGAATATCTGACCTCTTGTTTTTTTACTGCATGTGCATTCCATTGGATCATATTCATGATTTAAAGGGAAAAAAGGTGCAATACTACTAATAATCAGTTTAAATGTCCAAAAAAGAAAGTAGTTAATATTGATTTTTTAGCGAAAATATAAGGAAATTTGTATATTTATCTATATTATTTTTATTTTGTTCCACTACGCTTTCTAATATATTTCCTCTCTATTCTGATAGTTTCTTTAGTCTTTTTGTTTTTTCATTTAGTTTTCTATTTATTGGGCAGTCGTCATCTTTTGAAATTGTTACATTGGATGCAACTTTTTTTAAAGTAGATTCCATTGTGTTCATCAAGGAAGAAAATCTCAAATTTATTTGAGTTACCACCGTATTCAGTTCTGTCGTAAAACGCTGTACTATTTGTTCTAATTTCTTTTCAAATATATTATTGTTTTCTTCAAACTTCTGTTCCAAGTTTTTAATCTTTTTTTCCAAATTTTCTATTTTCTCTGTTTAATTGTTGTATGTTTTAGCTGAGTACGAGATTTTTTTTTTTTAAATTTTGAAACTCCTTTCGACTGCTTCATTTCTCGAGATTTGTTGCTCTACTTTAATTTTTAAGATTTCGACTTCTGCTTGATATTTTTTGAAAATTTTAGAGTTGGCTTCATGCGCTTCTCCACAAGAGCTACATTTTTTAATTTCAGTTTCTTTATACTCATTTTCAGGGTGGTTTAGTGAACATATTCGGCATTTTATTGAGCTTCGGCAGAGTTTTTGAAAGTGTCCGAATTTTCAACAGTTTGTGCATTGTTTAGGTTTTTCAAAGTATAAATTAGTTTTAAACATTTCAAACCCTATTGGGACTCTTTTGGGGATCGTGCATCCAATTTGGGTAACTTTTAACTGTTTTGATAGGTTTGAATCCCGATTCTGTTTTTTTTTTTTTTTTTGGTGAAACGTTGAATGTCCAAAATTGCATGATTGATGTTTTCTAATTCTGATTTTATGTCTTCTATTGTATAATCCGTGTCTATTCCTTGCAAAATGTAACTACTCGTTAGGCCAATAAAGGACAGTCTTGTACTTATTTTTTTCCATTTATTTCTTTAAACTTTAATGCTTCTTTGGTGGTCTCGCAACTATTTGTTTTGATTATAATCTCCCCGTTTCTTGTTTTGCTTATACTCAGAATACTTTTTTTTAATTATGAACGCTTTCATTATTATTTCTTTTAATTTAAGGTATCCGACTACGTTCGGAACCGTGATTTTGCCAAAGCGTGTAAATGGATAATATTTATGATATTTAGTGTCACTTAGATTAGAATACATGTATAAAATTGTTTTAAGGACATTATGACAAAAAAATTATTTAAATACAATATTTTGGCAAAAAATTAACTTAGAATAACCTTTTTTCCAAATGGTCTCCTTTTGTAAAAAATGCTTCTATTATATTAATATTTTGCCTGTATTCAGCTCAGACCTCTGTACAGAGGCTCAACTAGAATTTTTGTAATGCATAACTCGGAAGTCGATTTATCCATATTTTACGAAAACAGAAGGGAGAAATTTTAAGAAAATACGCCGATAATTATTTCAAATGATTATAACTCTGAAAATAATTTGAATTTTTCAAAAATCATATTTGAGCCTCTGTACAGAGGTCTGAGCTATATACAGGCAAAATATTAATACAATAGAAGCATTTTTTACAAAAGGAGAACATTTGGAAAAAAGGTTATTCTAAGTTAATTTTTTGCCAAAATATTGTATTTAAATAATTTTTTTTGTCATAATGTCCTTAAAACAATTTTATACATGTATTCTAATCTAAGTGACACTAAACATCATGAAAATTATCCATTTATGCACTTTTTTAAAATCATTGTTCCGAACGCAGTAGGATACCTTAAGTGGATTACCAATCTGAAAGTTATTTTCTGATTTTAAGAAAATTGTAATATTCGGACTCGTATTTAAATCTTGTCTTTCCTCAAACTTGGTTAATAATCCCATATCTGTTAAATTGCATCTATATTTGTTTAATGAAAAATTAAAATTTGTACTTTTCACCTCCATTTTATTATTTGGGTGAGGTTAATCACCCATTTTTTCTTCCCTACTCCAACACCCAATTTTGTATTAATACAATATCTTGTGTAAACACTAAAATTAAAATGTCTTATCTGCGAAGATAGAAAAAAAGTTATACTAAATAAATTTCAAGGGAAAAAAAATCAAAACGATCTCACCGCGTCGAATCCGCTTGAAATGTTTGCTACCGGCAACAACCTTTCAGCATCCAATCTGAATCTCAATGTTGGTCTGATACTTTTTTTTTCTTTTGAGTTACAGTTACAGTTTCTGGTTTTGTTGGATAGGTAGCAAGGAAGGCTATTATCTCCCCTGAACACAATCATATAATATTTCTATGATGATGGATAGATGTTACTATCCCTTTTTTAGACGTACTTTGTTTTTATTCGATGCTGCTTTCGCTAATCTCCTTCTTAGAGCTTTGGTTTCAATAATATTGAAAGTATTTTGTTGATTGTCCGACCATTTATTTAGGATGTGACATGCGTAAAATAAAGTAATGCAAATGCTACTATTGATTAGTTTAATAAACTTTTCAATTATCGGACCATAACGTTTGTAAGCCATACTCATTGGCCAAGCTAGTCCTGATGGAACCCTGTGTCAAAATTCCTTGAAAGCTCTTTCTTAGAGCACCTTAACATACCATGATTTTTTGCTTAAGCGTTTTGGGGCCCCGTATCATTAGTACGTCTGATACGGCCGTAGCTACGCCCCTGGCCATACCTTTAAGAGAGTTTATCTTTTTCAGTGCTTTATTTTTCATTTGATTCATGATTGTGACATTTTGATTCAGTTTTGAAAAATATACTCTTAAATAGGGAATACCACAGAAGAGGGATCCCAGCTAATAATATGTTAGGAAATGAGAGTGGATCTTTTTGTTCGAGAGTTCTGCAATTGCACTTTTGTCTGGGCTTAAGTTCAATTTCCAATATTTGCACCATTGATTAATCCTTTTTAAAGTATTTTGTAATTTATGGCAAATAATATCAAGCGATTGATGTGAGCAATAAATGAAAATATCATCCACATATATTGAACATTTGACTCCAGTTTCCAACGTTTCAAAAAAAAATCATACATATAGAAAGCGTATAAAATTGTAGACAGAAAACTGCTTTGAGGGAGGCCCTTAAGCGATGTTTTTTTCGGATGAAAGGCAACCCCATCCATCGAATTTGCAGCGATCTGTAAGACAAATACTGATGCATCCAAAGCAATATTTTCACAGTAATACCACTTTGTAAATATTTGCAAAGGAGACCATCTATATAAACTAAATCATAAGCAATCTTTATGTCCAAGCTAATCCCCCCCCCCTAAGTATTTCTTATCCAACTGATTTAGAAATCAGGTAAGTTACTGTTCAGCTATCTTTAAAAGGAACACATTAATAATGTTGATGATGATGGCAAGGTCGCACTTCTGGATACCGGTCGGTTGAAAGGTTGAAGGTGGTGTACTATTTTCCTCAAGTCTTAAAAGGTTGTATCTTTCTTTTTTTTTCATTTGGTCCCCTTTTCAGAGCAAGAGGGGTTTCCCCCCTTCTTTTAGCTTAGTTTTTTGGTAATTTTCCAATTTCTATTTTTCTCTAGTTTTTTTTTCCTTTGAAAAAGGATTCATGCTGAGTCATTCTAGATTTATCGTCTCCAATGTTGAGGAACAACCCTTAGTCACCAATAGTTTAAAAATGGAATCGGGGTTTTCAAAATTCTTCAGACCTTCTGTGAGGGATGCGGAAATTGTTTTACGAGATGGACAAACAATTATATCTGAAATCAATATATTAATAGAAAATAGTCAAGGATCCTCTCAGATTCCAAAGTCCAACCCACAGCATGTAGAAATAAAAAAAAAATTTTTTTTTCGTCATAAGAATATAAAAAGTATGTCTTTTACTCGTAATGAAAAGATAAGATTCTCTACGCTAGACCCAGTATATGCAGCACAAATTCCATCTCTTGAGAAATTTTTAAATGTGTCAGTTAAGAGGAATATTCTTTGAGGGGGAATCATGTCTAGATTCCTTATTTATGAAATTCCACTTAATATATCTCTGAATGAGAAAGCAAAGGAACTGCAAGGAACCAATGATTTTGAAATAATAGAGATGAGAAGATTTATTAAAAATGGTACTCAGCAACAATTCTCACCAATATTAATTACAATACTCGGGACAACTTTACCGAAAAATGTAAAATTGTGGTTCATCAATCATCGAATTCAAAATTTCATAGATAAACCCAGACAATGTACAACCTGTTTTAGTTTTCTACATTCTGCTAGATTTTGCCAAAAAACTGCAATATGTATTAACTGTGGTGTTTCGCATTCTGGACAATGTTCTAGTAACTCAAGATGCATGCATACACGGAGAAAAAAGACATACTCAGAAATGAACACAAAGACATACTCATTTTGAAGTTAGAATGTTTGTATCAGGTTTGATCACATGGCTTTATTGAATATGAAATCTTGCATGTACTCAAAATCCAAAATCCAAA
>BMAV01005287.1:223393-262930 GCA_019973955.1 Trichonephila inaurata madagascariensis
AAAAAAAAAAAAAAAAAAAAAAAAAAAAAAAAAAAAAAAAAAAAAATGGTTAATTAACACTCTCAAACAGATTAAAAAAGATATTCAGGATTACAGAAGTTCTTTTAATGTACCGGCTACATATTTTAAAAATTGGGGTTCAACAACAAATTTAATTCTCATAAATCTTCCGAACTATTTTTCGTATCTACCACGCTACCCGCGGAAGAACACATGAGTACTAGATTGTTTTGATTTTTGAGTTAAATGTTCTCATTTGTATTTCTAAAGTAACTGCGTTTGAACGGAAAATTTAATGGGATAAATATTTACCTTATTTTGGCGGATTAGTGATATAAATGTAATGTAATTTACTTGATTCATAATAAGTCATATTGTTTAAATTATTCACGCAAGTAATTGTGCAACTTTGGAATAATTTTAAGGTGACCAGTTTTTTTACAATGAAAAGGAGGACGAAAAATTTAAGAAAATGTTACAACGTAAATATATAAAACATTTTATTAATTCATACAAAAATACGTTAATTATGCTTACGTCTTTTTTAATCATTTACTTAAAGGAGAATTTTCTCATTGAATGAATTTTTTTCATTTCTCAATATATTATTTTCTAATTTAATGGAAATTTTGGAGCAAAAAATATCCTTCATCTTTACTGTAAGTACTGCAGCTAAAAAATATCAACATTCAATCTTGATTTCTGACTTGTCCATAAATTACCGACTGAAAAGACTCTCAACTGGTGCATTAGTTCCAGGGCAGCACAAGTAAATTAAAAAAGAATATCTAAATTTTCATATGGGATGTGTTTATTTTTGAAATGGTTAAGTATTTCAACCCATTTTATCAATTTCAGCATGTTGATTTTCCAATTGTTTCAATTTTATTATAATTTAAATATACATTCAGTCTTCTGACCATTGTCAATTATTTTAATATCTGGTATTTCTTTTGATAAAAAATCAACACAGTTTTATATATCTGCCCAATTTACTTGCGATGAAGTCAAAAATCACCATTGAAAACTGTTATTTCCTGTGATATTTGTTTCAAGCTATTCCTCGACATATTGGAAACATGTTTGGTTCATCTCTGAATACAGAGATTAACAGATCTGTTTTAAAATAATTAAAAAAGGAGGACACTTTTCGAGGAAAGACAGGACCTATAAAAGGAGGACCGTTGATCATCTTAATAATTTTAGCTTTACTTTCATATTGAACTCGAAAATGCCTTGCATGGTTTGAAAAAGGCAAGTTTACAAAAAAAAATTTCGTTTTCAATAATTAATCTTTTTAAGACTCTTTTATAAGCTTCACACTTTGTAATGATTTCACTCAGCTCTTGGATAACTATTTATTTCAATATGAAAATCATCAAAAATAAATAAATAAATAAAATGGTATATTCTTTTACAGTTCAATATCAAAAGGGTTCGTAACGATTTCGAGTCTCTTTCGCACTCTCTTCCGTTCCCTGATTTTCCAAGCCAGGAGACCGCTGTACTTCGCGGGCTGGTCCGTAATCACTTCGAGTCTCTTTCGTACTCTCTCCCGTTCCCTGATCTTCCAATCCAGGAGACCGCTGTACTTCGCGTGCTCGTTATCGCTTTTCCTATCGCTCAAGGGACGTCCAAACGGTTCCCTTCGAAATCCAGTCTTTTTCTGTCCGGAATCTTTCGTCCTGCTTATATCCTCTCTCTCATCTCTTTGTCGGCCTCAAAACCTCTAGTTCTCCTGCCGTCTTCCGATCTCGGCTCCTTGATCTCTTACCCTTCTGCCGCGCCAAATCGGTCTCATTTCCTGTTCGCTAGACTCAAAGAAGCGCCGAGGTTGGGTGCACATTTGTAGGTTCTCAGACGCGCCGTCGTCAACGAGTTGTGGGAAAATGAATACACAATGTTAAGGCACCTCTTTTTGACAGTCCGGTCAGCTGGGAAAAAAGGTGCCGAAACTCGACCACCCAGTTACGAAATTCCTTCCCAGCAATTAGGGAAATGCCTGGAATTTTCGCAACTTCTGTCGGCAAGGGGCAAGTGATCATCTGTTAGAAAATAGGGAGAAGAGATCAGCTTCGTCACCGCTGCCTCCTCCCTTCAAGTGTCCCTTTCATGGGACACTAGGAAGTTACATCACACTACTGGCAACTCTGCTAGTAGTCCTGATTCAGTGAGACCATTCTCCGGCAGAGAGCGAGTGAGTGAGTGAGTGTAGGGTTTTATGGCGCAAGAGCCAATTTTGGCTATGCTGCGCCAAACATTCGTTAAAATATGAAAACAATATTAAAATATACATGAAATATATTATATATACAAATATATTTATATATGTGCATGCCTGCATGCACATACATAAAAATGAAAGTTAAAACAATTAAAAATAATTTGTTAAATTAAATATAAAAATCCAATTTTTTTAATAAAAGCAAATAGGTTTTGGTGGGGTTTTTCTCCCATCAAGTCAGGTAAAGTTAAATGAGATGAATTAAAAAAGGTGATACGATAATTATTAAAAACGGGACAATCTATTAAAATATGTTGAACTGAGTACGAGACCATGCATGAAGGACAGTTAGGAGCATTTTCCCCCAACAACAAATGCCTGTGTGTAAAGCGTGTATGACCAATGCGAAGATGAGTCAATTTGACATCAGTTCTTCGCATTGGTATCACAGGCCATGCTCCTATGGCAGGCTTCACAGAGTGCAGTTTGTTATTCAACTGCTGACTCCAAGATTCCTGCCAGATCGTAAATAAATGATGCAGGATGACGCACTTAATATCCGATAGCGGAACTGCTAGCGGCAGATGAGTCGTCGCCGACCGTGCCGCGCTGTCCACTTGCTCGTTACCAATAATTCCCACGTGGCTCGGTAGCCAGCAAAATATTATATCAAAATCCTTGCTGTACAGTCGACTCGTAATGTCGAGTACATTACAAACCACTGGATGACAACGATCGTTATAATTTTCAAGCGCTTCTAATACACTCATGCTGTCAGTATAGATGCAGTACTTACGGGGTATATTGGAGTCGATTAATTGAAGTGCACGGTAAATGGCGACAGCTTCTGCAGTGAAAACGCTGCAAGAAGCGTCTATTCGATAACCGAGCATATTATCTTCAATCACGACTCCACACCAAATCAGGTAAGTTACTGTTCAGCTATCTTTAAAAGGAACACATAATAATGTTGATGATGATGGCAAGGTCGCACTTCTGATACCGTGGTCGGTTGAAAAGGTTGAAGGTGGTGTACTATTTTCCTCAAGTCTTAAAAGGTTGTATCTTTTTTCATTTGGTCCCCTTTTCAGAGCAAGAGGGTTTCCCTCTTTTAGCTTAGTTTTGGTAATTTTCAATTTCTATTTTTCTAGTTTTTCCTTTGAAAAAGGATTCATGCTGAGTCATTCTAGATTTATCGTCTCCAATGTTGAGGAACAACCCTAGTCACCAATAGTTTAAAAATGGAATCGGGTTTTCAAAATTTCAGACCTTCTGTGAGGGATGCGGAAATTGTTTTACGAGATGGACAAACAATATATCTGAAATCAATATATTAATAGTAGAAAATAACAGTCAAGGATCCTCTCAGATTCCAAAGTCCAACCCACAGCATAGAAATAAAAAATTTTTTCGTCATAAGAACAGTGTGCATGTCTTTTACCGTAATGAAAAAGATAAGATTCTCTCTACGCTAGACCCAGTATATGCAGCACAAATTCCATCTCTTGAGAAATTTTTAAATGTGCCAGTTAAGAGGAATATTCTTTTGAGGGGGAATCATGTCTAGATTCCTTATTTATGAAATTCCACTTAATATATTCTGAATGAGAAAGCAAAAGGAACCGTGCGAACCAATGATTTTGAAATAATAGAGATGAGAAGATTTTATTAAAATGGTACCAGCACAATTCTCACCAATATTAATTACAATACTCGACAATTTTACCGAAAAATGTAAAATTGTGGTTCACATCAATCATCGAATCGTACCTCATAGATAAAACCCAGACAATGTACAACCTGTTTTAGTTTTCTACATTCTGCTAGATTTGCTAAAAACTGCAGTAATATGTATTAACTGTGGTGTTTCGCATTCTGGACAATGTTCTAGTAACTCAAGATGCATGCATACACGGAGAAAAAAGACATACTCAGAAATGAACACAAAGACATACTCATTTTGAAGTTAGAATGTTTGTATCAGGTTTGATCACATGGCTTTATTGAATATGAAATTCGTATGTACCAAAAATCCAAAAATCCAAAAAAAAAAAAATGGTTAATTAACACTCTCAAACAGATTAAAAAGATATTCAGATTACAGAAGTTCTTTTTAATGTAAATTGGCTACATATTTTAAAAATTGGGGTTCAACAACAAATTTAATTTCATAAATCTTCCGAACTATTTTTCGTATCTACCACGCTACCCGCGGAAGAACACATGAGTACTAGATTGTTTTGATTTTTGAGTTAAATGTTCTCATTTGTATTTCTAAAGTAACTGCGTTTGAACGTGGGAAAAATTTAATGATAAATATTTACCTTTTATTTTGGCGGATTAGTGATATAAATGTAATGTAATTCTACTTGATTCATAATAAGTCATATTGCTTAAATTATTCAATGCGTAATTGTGCAACTTTGGAATAATTTTAAGGTGACCAGTTTTTTTACAATGAAAAGGAGGACGAAAAAATTTAAGAAAATGTTACAACGTAAATATATAAAACATTTTATTAATTCATACAAAAATACGTTAATTATGCTTACGTCTTTTTTAATCATTTACTTAAAGGAGAATTTTCTCATTGAATGAATTTTTTTTCATTTCTCAATAATATATTATTTTCTACCTAATGGAAATTTTACAAAAACACCATCTTTACTGTATACTGCAGCTAAAAATATCAACATTCAATCTTATTTCTGACTTGTCCATAAATTACCGACTGAAAAAGACTCTCAACTGGTGCATTAGTTCCAGGGCAACACAAGTAAATTAAAAAAGAATATCTAAATTTTCATATGGGATGTGTTTATTTTTGAAATGGTTAAGTATTTCAACCCATTTTATCAATTTCAGCATGTTGATTTTCCAATTGTTTCAATTTCTTTATTATAATTTAAATATACATTCAGTCTTCTGACCATTGTCACTATTTTAATATTCCTGTATTTCTTTTGGATAAAAAATCAACACAGTTTTATATATTCGCTCAATTTATTTGCGATGAAGCCAAAAATCACCATTGAAAACTGTTATTTCCTGTATATTTGTTTCAAGCTATTCCTCGACATATTGGAAACATGTTTGGTTCATCTCAAACACAGAAAGATTTACCAGATCTGTTTTAAAAAATAATTAAAAAAGGAGTGACACTTTCGAGTGAAAAGATATTGTGACCTATAAAAAGGAGTGACCGTTGATCATCTTAATAATTTTAGTTTTACTTTCATATTGAACTCTCGAAAAATGCCTGCATGGCTTGAAAAGGCAAGTTTACAAAAAAATTTCGTTTCTCAATAATTAATCTTTTAAGACTCTTTATAAGCCTACACTTTGTAATGATTTCACTCAGTTTGATAACTATTTATTTCAATATGAAAATCATCAAAAATAAAATAAATAAATAAAATGGTATATTCTTTTACAGTTCAATATCAAAAGGGTTCGATGCAACGATTTTCGAGCGCCCTTTCGCACCTCTTCCGTTCCCTGATTTTCCAAGCCAGGAGACCGCTGTACTGCGGGCTGGTCCGTAATCACTTCGAGTCTTTCAAAATTTCTCCCGTTCCCCGATCTTCCAATCCAGGAGACCGCTGTACTTCGCGTGCTCGTTATCGCTTTTCCTATCGCTCAAGGGACGTCCAAACGGTTCCCTTTCGAAATCCAGCCTTTTTTCTGTCCGGAATCTTTCGTCCCGTTTATATCCTCTCTCTCATCTCTTTGTCGGCCTCAAAACCTCTAGTTCTCCTGCCGTCTTCCGATCTGCTCTCGATCTCTTACCCTTCTGCCGCGCCAAATCGGTCTCTTTATTTCCTGTTCGCGACTCAAAGAAGCGCCGAGGTTAAAAGTACATTTGTAGGTTCTCAGACGCGCCGTCGTCAACGAGTTGTGGGAAAATGAATACACAATGTTAAGGCACCTCTTTTTGACAGTCCGGTCAGTTGGGAAAAAAAGGTGCCGAAACCGCACCACACCCAGTTACGAAATCTCTTCCCAGCAATTAGGGAAATGCCTGGAATTTCGCAACTTCTGTCGGCAAGGCAAGTGATCATCTGTTAGAAAAAATAGGGAGAAGAGATCAGCTTCTGTCACCGCTGCCTTCCTTCCTTCAAGTGTCCCTTCTCTATGGGACACTAGGAAGTTACATCACACACCACTGGCAACTCTGCTAGTGAACCTGATTCAGTGAGACCATTCTCCGGCAGAGAGCGAGGAGTGAGTGAGTGTAGGGTTTTATGGTGCAAGAGCCACTTGGCTATGCCGCGCCAAACATTCGTTAAAATATACATGAAACAATATTAAAATATACATGAAATATATTATATATATTAAATAGGTTTATATATGTGCGCCGCATGCACATACATAAAAATGAAAGTTAAAAAACAATTAAAAATAATTTGTTAAATTAAATATAAAAAATCCAATTTTTAATAAAGCAAATAGGTTTTGCGGGGGTTTTTCTCCATCAAGTCAGGTAAAGTTAAAATGAGATGAATTAAAAAAAGGTGATACGATAATTATTAAAAACGGACACCTATTAAAATATGTTGAACTGGAGTACGAGTTCATGCATGAAGGACAGTTAGGAGCATTTTCCCCAACAACAAATGCCTGTGTGTAAAGTGTGGCGACCAATGCGAAGATGAAATAATTTGACATCAGTTCTTCGCATTGGTATCACAGGGCCATATATATATTCCTATGGCAGTGCTTCACAGAGTGCAGTTTAGTTGTTCAACTGCTGACTCCAAGATTCCTTAAAGCCAGATCGTAAAGGAAATGGCTTTGGTGATGACGCACTTAATATCCGATAGCGAACTAAGTATGGCAGATGAGTCGTCGCCGACCGTGCCGCGCTGTCCACCGCTCGTTACCAATAATTCCCACGTGGCTCGGTAGCCAGCAAAATATTATATCGTATCCTGCTGTACAGTCGACTCGTAATGTCGAGTACATTACAAACCACCGGATGACAACGATCGTTATAATTTTCAAGCGCTTCTAATACACCTATGCTGTCAGTATAGATGCAGTACTTACGGGGTATATTGAGTCGATTAATTGAAGTGCACGGTAAATGGCGACAGTTTCTGCAGTGAAAAACGCTGCAAGAAGCGTCTATTCGATAACCGAGCATATTATCTTCAATCACGACTCCACACCCAACGTAATCTGCACGTTTCCGGAACCATCTGTGTAGATGGCCGAAAACCCCTATACTGGACTGCGGTGGTAGGCGAAGACGCGTTGAGACAGGTGTTACGGTGGATTTACTGTACTGGCAAAAGGATTGATATAATGGAACCGTGGTATATTCCAAGGTTGAATGGAAAAGGTTCTTTGCTGGATATCAACATTGGGTAGGTCGAGTTCGGTTATAAGTTGTTTTTCCCATCCTATCCATAAACGGCCGTATGTTGGGATGGCCAGCATCATAAAAGTTCTTCATGGTGGTGGTGAGTCTCTATACATTTCAGAGGATGTGAAGGAACGGACAAGATCTTTAAAATAATATAAGAGACAGCTTCTCCCGTCGAAGATCCAGAGGAAGCTGGTAGTACTAACATAAAGACTCTGCACACTGGCGATGTGCGAAATGCACCAGAACAGATTTCAGTGCCATATGGTGCATGGTATCAAGTTTTTAGCGCAGAGTTGCACGCAGATCCATAAATGGTACAACCGTAATCCATGCGGGACAGTACGATAGATTGATACACCGGAGCAATGATGTTCGATCCGCCTCCCCAGGAGGTGTTTTTTTTTCAGGGACAACACCTTTCAAGAGAGGTTTAAAGACTTTTTTCATTAATTTCTTCCGCAATTGTAAAATATGCGGAAGCGAAAGTGGAGTCGACGGTCGAAAATTACCTGAGGAATCAAAATGTTTGGAACTACAGGAATTTGTACCCCCACGGATGCGTATTTCAGGCTCGGGATGTAGACCCCGTTTGCGGCAAAAGTGCACGCAGCAACTATTACTGGCAGAAATATTATGACCGTTGGTGTCACACCATTTAAGATGTTGTTGGATTTGGCAGTTTGCAACTGCCGTTCAATCATGCGGCGTTCGATCTCTTCACAACTGGATCTGCAGACGTCCACGTATAATAAAGCCTGTATAGAAGGCGCGAAAAATACATTTAAAATGCGAGAAATATGATATATAAAAGGGGTGACACTCAAAATATTCCTCTGAGGAACTCCCCTCAGCTGGGTGAAAAGGAGCAGAGAGAATGCCACCCAGTCTCACCCCTAAAAGTATGAAGATTTAAAATTTTTAATAAAAGTGGGCAAATTGCCCCTAATCCAAAATCAAATAAGTGCGAAGTATCCCAGCGCCAAGTACGATCATATGCCTTTTCGATATCGAAAAAGATAGAAATTAGATGATTCCTCCGACAAAAGTGTTTGATTTGCCTCCAGCATGATGATATTGTCAAGAGTGGATCTTCCTTGCGGTGCCACTCTGAAACAGAGGAATGCATCGATTCTTTTCAAGTTCATAAACGAAACGGGCATTGACCATACGTTCCAGTGTCTTACAAAGGCCACTGTGAGTGCTATCGGTCGATAGCTTAGAGGGTTCTTTTTGATCTTTTCCAGGTTTTAGGATGGGGATCACTATGGCTTTTTGCCATTGAGTAGGATGTACACTTCGCTTCCTCCATATTCGGTTGAATAGGTAAAGGAGATCCTTACTAGTGAATCCTCATTCAAATGGCGAAGCAATTCATAGGATATTCCATCAGGACCTGACTAGTATGCGGGCTGATGATAAGGCCCTCTTCAATTCTTCTACATGTCAAAGTCACTGTTGTAGGTAAAGGTTGTCGGCAATCTGAAGTTTATAGGTGTCCGCTCTAAACGATTCTTAGTCACCTGAAATGCAGGGCTATATGAATCGGAGTTGGACACACTAGCAAAAGTCTGGCCACATCGACAGGTGACGAATACAAAGCAGTCGATGTTTCCAATATCGGAATGGTAAAGTCCCGATAAAGGCCATTCGCTGCTTTAACCTTTCTCCATAACTGTTGGCTGGTATTTGACGATGTGATTGAAGATACATACTTGATCAAAGATTCTCTCTGACATTGACGACGTATTCTACGAGCTAACGCTTTTGCACGTTTGAACGCTATGAGATTTTCAGTGGTGGGATATCTCCCCGAAAATTCCCACGCCTCTTTGTTCCTTTTGGCTTGTTGGCAGGAAGAGTTCCACCCATGGTCTGCACACAGCTTCCGAGTAGAATTGATGTTTTTGAATTGCTGCATCGGCAGCATTCCGAATAGCTTCAGTGACATTTAAAACGGTATCATCAACTTCCCTGTTCTGAACCATTGTGTCTGTGATGACTGCTAACCGTGTGAATTTATCCCAGTCTGCGCGATGAAAATGATAACCGGGGACGAATTCGTGTCTCGCACCACATGCGAGACTAGGAGAGTGGAAATGATCACTGTTGTGCGATTCATCAACCTCGAAATTCAACATCGGTAGCAGAACTGGCGAACAGATGGCTAGATCGAGGGAGTGAAATGTCCTTGTGGGCATGGAAGCAAGTTTTCGTCGTTGTTGAGAAGACAGAGACAGTGATCAGAGATCAACTGTCGATCTGCTGTCGTCCACGAGTTGGTATCATCATGCCCCACAGAGGGCTGTGTCCGTTAAAGTCACCGAGCAAAATAAAAGGAGCTGTAAATGACTTGAAAGTAATTGATTCAAATCCATTTGTGGCACAACATCATTAAGTGGCAACAAACACAGCAGACTGTGACTAAAGAATGGGATATGAATCCGTACAGCCACAGCCTGTAATGATGTGTGCGTGCAGTGTGACGACATTACTGGACGTAATGATGGGACGTGAAAAGGCATACACCTCCAGTTGAGATTTTATCACCATCTACATCCCGTCGTACACAATTATAACCACGCACACGCATTGTCATAGCACTCTTTCAGAAATGTCTCCCGGAAGAGCAACGCATGCAGGTTGGTACGTAGAAATGATGGATTTGAAATCATCAAGTCGAGTTCTAGGACCACGGCAATTCCAAGAAATAAAGGACATCAAGCTCCGCTTTGGCTCCTCGTAAGGAGCCAGCAGACGACTCGCTCAAGCAACTGGTCTTCCATTAGACTTCGTCGCTTTGTGATGCATGGATTTCCATGACATCGTCAACCATGTTATGAGGTTTTAGAGAGGTTTGACCTCTTTGTGAGCTTGCACCCTGTGATTCTTTTTGTATGCGTGTCTTCGATTTTTAATATTGGGTGAAGTGTGATGTTGTGTATTGCATGCATCATCCATCGCACAGTCTTGGCCTTCTCAGATTCAGTTTTTTCAGATTCGGTGTTCTCAGATTTTGGAGCCGTAGTTTTGTCGACTTGAATGGCTGTTGATACGTATGTCTTGCTGGTTGCAGATGCATAGCTTTTTCCGGAAACTGGCGTGCGTGATGATACAACACGTCGAGCCCGGATATGAAAGTTTATTTTTATTTTGACTGCCGTTATCTCCTTTTCTAATATCCATGTTGACAAGATCGAGAAAATGATGAATGGTCCCCTTACAGTTAACACATCGTTCTTTGCTTTTACAGTCTGCGCCATCATGGCCTACCTCTGCACATCTAGAGCAGGTTATTGCCGCGGCAGACCGTTTTCGAATGTCCATATCTTTTGACATTGGAAACAACGTAGCGGGTTTGGAAATGTATGGTCGTACAGGGCAATGGAGATATGTGGCCTTTACGGACTGTGGGGAGTTCAGGCGTAGAAAAGGTCAGGATGAGGTGCTTAGTGTTAAGCACCTGCCCATCCCGCCGAATCGTAATTGCCGAACATTGCGACCTTTTGATCCTGCATATTCTCCCCGCATTCTTCTGTTGATACATTCAACAAATCCGCAGCAGAGATGACTCCTCGTGAATAGTTGAGGCTGTTGTGGCGAAACGACAGTTACATCAAAGTGGGCCATTTTATTTAGTTTCTTATGGTGGCGGACTGTTTCTTGCTGATGTTACTGGAGGAATAAGTCCCCGGAGCAGCATCTACGAATAGTCTTAACCTGCCCTATACTACTCGTTATCGCTTTCTCGATCAGAAAAGGAGATACTGTTGAAAAGGTATTTGGTGTTTTAATAATGAAGAATCTAGCAGAATCAAGCAAATTCCCTGTTGCTGTGCATGAGATGGAAAATTATTTTTATTCGAGACAATTTTATTGCTCCACAACGGAGAAATTGACGGATTCTGGCCTCCGTCGGGGCACAAAGAAAACCCTGGGCCCAATGACGGGGTCGATTGCTCAACCCGGTCAGCCCAGGAAAGAGTATTTGATGGCGCTAGAGAGGACGTATTTTTCTCCACAGGAGGCAGCAAAACGTTATTCTCTTTAGTTGTCATCATTTTATTGGCAGTACGGATTCCTTCCAGTTCCATCATCAGGCCTGCTAGGCCCTCCTGAATTCCCACACACTTTTCTAACGTGCTAAGTGTGTAACCGCCGGAGGATTCTTCAAAGCTAGACGACGGGGAAACCCCCATAACGTGCTGCCGGGCACGGTCCAAGGCCGAAGTCAAGGAGGATTTCTCGATATGAAGGAGTCCCCGCCGCCTAGCCATCCGCAACCAAGTTCCTCGTCCTCTGGGACCGCTTTAGGCAGAGCGTTCCTTAGAGCCGTCATCGGTTACAATGCAATTTCCGCCGCATACCTTCCCCCGCAAGGTCCTCTTTCCACTGCCCAAATAGTATCCTCGCGGAGAGGCTATAAGGGCGGTACTGAGACCCCTAGAGCTAAAGGTTAGGTATGCAGCATCGGCATTGATATAATGCCGTCGACCTGTTATTATGTTAATGAAAAATATGATTTTTTTTTAAAAACGTATCTTATGATTTTTTTTTTTGGATTTTTATATTTTTGTAAACAATGTTATAAAACTAAAAAGGAAAACTATAATTGGTGGTTATTTAAAGGGAACAGTGATATCTTATCACAAAAACCATAAACGAAAACTATCCCCAAAACATACAAATGTTCAAAGAAAAAAAAGGGGGGAGAGAGGAAAAAAAGATCACTAGGGCACCTCGGGAGCGTGAAACTCGTACTCACCTAAAGAAGGTGAGCCCCCTGAGGGGCCATTCTCGGGCAGAGCAATTAACATAAATACACACATAACTAAAATAACACTAAGTCAATTCTTCGCGAGGATTTTACCAGTTGTTCCTTTTTATCCTATCTCTATTTTGCATACCAAGAGGCTCAAAGATTTGATAACAATCACCTTAATCATTTTTACACATACAACACAAACATACATTCACGCACACAGAAAAAAAGAATAATTTAAAAGAAGAAAACTGAAAAGGCATCATTCTATTTTACTTAATCCGTCGGCATTCCCATGAAGTTTTCCTGTTTTATTCCGAATTTCAAAATTAAACGGTTGTAGACTTAAAGCCCATCTTTGTAGTCTTGGATTGCTGCCCCCATTTTGCTTTGGTATTTTAGGGGGTTGTGATCAGTTTCTATAATAAACCTCTGACCATCTAAGTAGTGTCTTAGCCTTTATCTTCATATCACTTGGGGATCTACTCCCAGACTCTACGATATTACCGAGGAATAACACCTCCTCCTGCGCGAATCTGCATTTCGAAGGTTTAACTTTTAAACCGGTCGCTTTAAGTCTCCCTAGCACAAGGTCAATATGCTTCACATGGCCTTTCCAATTTGGGGAAAAGATGGCTATGCCATCGATGTAGGGGAGAGCAAACGACTCTAATCCTTCCAAAACCTGTGCCATTAGTTTGCAGAAGTAAAAAAGAGCGCATACTAAACCGAACATCATCTTTTTCGGGATATAAGTACCGAAAGGCGTGACAAAAGCCGCGTACCTTTGAGCTCTCGGTGTGAGGGGAATTTGAAAATAACCTTTTTCCAAATCCATCTGTACAATAAAATTTCTCGAGAACTCAGGGATGAAAAGAATAAGTTCCGAAACCAATCTGCCTATCAATTTCGAGAACGTATTCTTGCCAAATTTGTCCCGGGTAAGTTTTCTCCCGTCAATCCTCTTCTCGTAAATTAGGGTTTGAGGGGTCTCAAATTCCCTCGCCATCCCCCATTCCGAGGGGCTAAAACCTTTGCTTTCATGCGAAACGGTGCGTAACGCAAATAATGCTGAGAGGATTCGTTTTCCCCCCTTTTCCACGCAAAGAGCCTTCAAGGCGAGTTTTAAAATCCCCTGAACCCTCCCCAATGAGTCATTCCACGGGTGGCTCAACTGGTTAGATTCTAGTGTGAATTTCAAGGGCACACCTAGTTTTCGGAATTCGTCCCCTCCTTCCGTTCCAGAATTTCTCTCTAGATTTCCTTCCCTTGTTTGACAACATTCGTCTAAACCTAATTTAGCTTTTTCCCACAATACATTGAGGTCTTTGCACTTTTGCTCTGAACTAAAATCGGAGTTTTTTAATTGAGCTGACCCCCCTTCATTTTTTTCGACAAACGCCGGAAACCCTATCGTTGGTTCAACGATAGAATTTCTAACGTTGAAAACTGGATCCGTGATTTCAATTGAAAAGTCGCTCCTCGAGTTTAAACATAGCTCCTTTTCCTTCTCGAAAGGAACTACTTTACTAACGTTTTGAGTCACAGTCGTATTTATTATAAGCACGCTCTTTTCACTTGACTCAACGAGTTCCGCGGTGCGGTTGCTTAACAGGTAAGGTTCGCTTGAGTTGCTATCAGATTTAATTTCAGCCTTCGCGTTAAACATGCCTCCCTTGATCTTAAATTTTACCTTTTCGAGAGGTAAACAATGACACACGTCATCCAACGGGCTTTTGACCCAAACATACTCTCCCAAATAATTGTTCTCGTCTATCCAACTACTCGCACACAAATCTATGGTAGACCCGGTATCTCTTAAACATTGACGCTCTACGCCATTTATTTCAAATTTAACTTAAAATTTTTCAAAAGAATCCTCATTTTCCGAGTTTACTCTTAAACTAGCCACTGTTTCAACATTGTTTTTTGTAAGTTTAGGGCAAGAGAGTTTTATGTGACCGACTTCATTGCAATAATAACAAATAATGGGTTTTTTTCTTTCGAATGGTCTCTCCCCTTCCCTTTTACCATCACTAATTCTATACCCATTTATTCCTTTTCCTTCCTCAATCTTACACCTTTTATTTTTTTCTGTTACTATCCCATTACTTCAGAGGGTTGAAAAACGTTCGTGTATCTCATAGGGGTGTCACAATCCTCCTTTTCGAAATCACACGACGTGGCATCCTCCACTCTTTCGTTAACTACCGCGTTAATTAACGGCCTACACTTGCTAACCGGTTCCATAAATTCCGCGGTACGTTTTCCTGTCAAATAACAGACATTTGCCAGATTGTTCCTTTTATCATCTGCATTCATATTGAACTCTTGTTCTTTCAACTTATTTCTGAGTTTACTCACAGTCGTTCTAACTTCAATTCTCTCATTTGCTTACACTCCTCAAACTCTCGGGCCCTGATTAGTCTTTCCCGTTCTGTTTCTTCTAAAACTCCTTCCATCACCGCTTTAATCGTTTCTATATCATTATTCTCATTTTGTAAAATTCTACCCTTAATTTCTACTTTTCTTAGATCACCGTTGACTTCCACCCCTAATTCCCTGGCTACCTCTAACAAGTCACCTTTTCTTAATCTTAAAAGGAAAGTCATCATGCAATAATAAACAACTAAACAAGAGTACTACAATAAATTGAAGAGAACACACATATACCAAAACAATACAATCCTATTAGTACAACTAAAATACCCCGAAGTAACTATGCAATAATACACAATAAACAACTAAACAAGAGTGCTACAGTAAATGAAAAAAATCACATTTATACCAAAACAATACAATTCTATTGGTATTGCCTAAAAACTGTTAAGTAACTATGCAAAAATTGACAATAAGTACTTTACACTACAACCGTACGCCTCTATCAATATCATAAAATAAAAACACAATTCTATGATTCTGGCCCCGTACACAAATTAACATAATAGAAAAAAGCACACTTTCATACTAAAACAACTCTTTTAGACTCTTGGCAAACAAAATTCATTAGCGCGAGCACAAAATTCACTTAGATTTCCAAAATATACTAAGCTAACAAATAAATAAATAGCTACACTGCTCCGAGCCTAATCTCAAAGAAAAAGGACTTACCCTCTAGCACAATGGGGTGCTGCGCCTTCACTTTCTTTGGTCGATTGAAGCAGTTCTCCGTAGAGCCGCACCCTTTTTTTCCTTCGGCGAACTTTTAACTCCACTGGTATAAACAGTCCACACTCTTGACTGGGCAGTTTCTCTCGTATATCGCGCACACACACAAAAGAGTCCGTCACACTCGATTCAGAAGATAATCCTTTTTACTATTCAGGCGTAAATTCCAGCATTTATTCCATTTAAATGCAACCCGCTACCACCAGATATATAAATAGTATAGCTGTAATGATTTCACTTAGCTCTTGGATAACTATTTATTTCAATATGAAAATCATCATAAAAAAATGGTTTATTCTTTTACAGTTCAATATCAAAAGGGTCCGTAACGATTTCGAGTCTCTTTCGCACTCTCTCCCGTTCCCTGATTTTCCAAGCCAGGAGACCGCTGTACTTCGCGGGCTGGTCTGTAATCACTTCGAGTCTCTTTCGTACTCTCTCCCGTTCCCTGATCTTCCAATCCAGGAGACCGCTGTACTTCGCGGGCTCATTATCGCTTTTCCTATCGCTCAAGGGACGTCCAAACGGCTCCCTTCAAAATCCAGTCTTTTTCTTTCCGGACTCTCTCGTCCTGCTTATATCCTCTCTCTCATCTCTTTGTCGGCCTCAAAACCTCTAGTTCTTCTGCCGCTTTCCGGTCTCGGCTCCCTTGATCTCTTACCTTTCTGCCGCACCAAATCGGTCTCATTTCCTGTTCGCTAGACTCAAAGAAGCGCCGAGGTTGGGTGCACATTTGTAGGTTCTCAGACGCGCCGTCGTCAACGAGTTGTGGGAAAATGAATACACAATGTTAAGGTGCCTCTTTTTGACAGTCCGGTCAGCTGGGAAAAAAGGTGCCGAAACTCAACCACCCAGTTACGAAATTCCTTCCCAGCAATTAGGGAAATGCCTGGAATTTTCGCAACTTCTGTCGGCAAGGGGCAAGGGATCTGTTAGAAAATAGGGAGAAGAGATCGGCTTCGTCACAATTTGTATGTAACGGAATCTTTGAACTATATTTTTACCCACTCTAAAAGGTCTGATTAATTCGAAACGTTGCACACTTGTCAAGGACCGATGAAAATACAATAATTTTGTTCCATTGTTCTGATAAGGATCATGACGATTTAACGATTTCCCATTTCCAGATTTGGTGACTAAAGGATTAAGTTACAACTCTAAAGCGAAAACACTCATGTCAGTAATTTCTTATTATAATATAAACAATTGCTCACTTTCTTTGAAAATAGAAATAAATAAACGATAGTTTAAAAAAGCATGCTTTTATTGTAGATGGAACTAAAAAATGAAAAAAAAAATTGTTTTAAAAAACCAAAAAATACGCTTTTATGGTTAATCAAACTAAAAAGTAAAAAAAAAAAAAATTCATAATGTAAGAATAAAATGATTAACGAGAAAATTAATGTTATTGTGGTAAAAGTATAGGTTTTCCGTACTACATTTTCACACTAACTCTGCATTTCGGAATAGAAACAGTAAGAAATTATAACAAGTGATATTGAGCACCCCACGTTTTTATCACAATGACATTAATTTTCTCGCTAATCATTTTATTCTTATGTTAAGAATTATTTTTTCCTTTTTAGTTCGATAAAAGTGTGTTTTTTAAACTATAATTTTTAGGAGACTAATTTCTTTTGCAAGTTTTATTTAGCTTATTAGTAAATTTATATAAAATGTGTTAAAAGTTCTCATAAAAAAATATTTAAAGCAGCTTCAACAATTTCAATATACTTACTTTATGATTCCTTTCACTCTCATTTTCGAATATTGAAAGAATCAAAATTTACTGAACAGAAATTACAGAATGAGCAAAATTAGTTAGTAAAATTGAATGTAATCTATTTCAAGAATGCTTTTTAGTTTTGGGCATTACATATAAATATTAAATCTACTTGATTACTAATACTTAACAAATATTTCGTCTTATTAATAATTGATGTACATTGTTTAAATTGGGTTTATCAGTACTTACATATTATCACAACCTTTTGGCGACATTATATGAAATGAAGCATATGATTGCCAATTCAGCGCACATGACAGATGCGAAATTGGTACTGCCAACAATTATTGCCATATATGCAAGTACTAATTTATCTTATAACCTTGCATAAATCACGCGAAAAAAATGCCCTAAAGTTGTGATATGGTCGATCTTTGGCGACCATATCTTTATGGGTCCGCGAGAATTAGAGGTGTGGGGTTCTCGAAATGAATCGACATTTTAGAATTCTTAATATGACTTTATTAAGAGTTTAACTTAAATTTCTAATATATTAAAAAAACTTATATTAAGTGAGAATAAACCAAAACACGTAGCCGTAGCTAAAACGAATCGCGCAATTTGGATCACTTATCTAAATAATTATATTATCCGCCTACTCTCAATTCTAATAATATTACGATTTCTTATATCAAATAATCTGTCCTACCTTGAATTCCACGCAACGGTTCAATCACCTTCAAATAGGCTGTTGGGCACGCGTGCAATAGTATGCACCTTGTAGTAATGGCTAGGAATCCGTGATTCTTTGGTAGGCCGTCAAATTACACTTCTATCTTCTCTTAAATCTAACGTAACTATCTCATTTGGATAATTTGATACAATCGGATTTAATTGACCAGCTGGTAACGCGTTTTTATAATTATTAACTTGGCACATATGGCATGTAGAGACATATTGATCAATGAATTTTCTCATGTACGGGAAATAACAAACGTCCCGTATTTTATGATACGTTTTAAATCTGCCGAAATGACCTGCGATTGGCTTGTCATGGAATTCACGTAAGATTTCTTTTCTTAAAGACTTTGGAATGTATACACGCATTTCACCTAACGACGTTGCGTGTTTCGCATAAAACAACAAGCCTTCAATTAGACGGAAGTCGCGGGACCAATTCTCACATATCGTCACATTAACAGTTATCTTCCGGGTTTTCTAAATATCAATAGATATGACCTAATTCTGGGTCATTCTTTTGCTCTGTTATTAACTGTTCTCGCGACGTAAGTACTAGATCTCTGATTTTTTCTCCCATTATACTTTCAACCGGGTTTCTAGATAAAATATCCGCCAAATATTTAACTTCGTTTCTGACACATCAAGGCGCAAATTCCCTTGACCTACCTTAGTATCTTCAACCTGCGAATCTTGAATCGCCAACGCTTTCCGATCAAAATCTAAAACAATCTTCGATCCACTAATGAAGTCAACACCGAGAATACATGGGTATTCCCAATCCGTCAACACATGAAACAACCAAGGTTTTTCAAACTTCCTAATTCGAATATTCAATTCTACAATTCCTATATTTTGACATTTCGCTCCTTGTGCTGTTATCACCTGAGCTCGCGATTTTTTTACTTGCTAATAAAAAAAATATTTTTTATATATTTCCTCCGATATAAATGATTTCTCCGCTCCGGTGTCCCATAGCGCTTTCAAAAATGTTTTATTTAATAAAATAGGAACATATGGAAGTTCCACGGGTGATATACATTTCGGAGAAAGTTTAATTGGTATATCCACTGCCGATTTCTTTTGATTATTTTGAACTTCATTAACTTTCAAAACATTCAATCATCCCCTTTGCATCCTATTGCCTCGACTGAAATTCTCACTCGAACCCCTATTTCTGCGGTCCCCTCTATTAAAATTATCATTTCGATCTTCTTTTCGAAATTGGTATCCCCTTTCGTTGAATCTCCAATCATCGTTCTGAAATCTATTCCTACTCTCGAACCACTTATTACTTTGACGACCATTCTCATAATTACCTCTAGAATCATTTCTGCCATTATTTGGTCTACGCCCAACTTCAGAATTTCTCCAGTTTCTGTGATGATCATCAAAATTAGACATCCTACGCGCGTTTTGACTCCGTCTTTCCACATTATCACTATTCTGCGAACCCCGTTTTTATTTGTAAAAATACCTCTCTTCAAATTTAGCTCAGATTTCTAAAAGTTGTATCGTGTTCTGTGGATTTCCGACCTCCACATAGTCCTGGACTTGTGGTTCGAGTCTAACAAAAATGTGATCTACCAAGTCCGCCTGCGACATCCTTATTTCTAAACCCTTGTGGATTTTTAACAAATCGTTAACAAAATCCGTTGGTTCCTGATTCCTTCCCTGCTGAGATGCATGAAACCGCGCTTCTAAATCTTTTTTATTTTTTATCGCTGGGAATGCTTTCGCTAATTCTGCTTTTAGCTGCGTGAAATCCGTGGCGGTATCCTGCACGAACACTGATCCGAATATCTGATACCAGTCTTGGGCCTTTCCCCGGAGATGACCTTTCAAATAAGCACATGCTAAATAACTAGGTATTTCTAGTAATTTTATTTGATTGTCTATGGCCTCAAGAAATTCCGTCACGTTCTCGGACCCGGAAAAGCACATTTCTGGTAAAATACCAAACCCGCTTGAATTTCCTAACCCAGAGTCATATAAATTAAATCGGTTTGGGCGCCATTGTGATATGGTCGATCTTTGGCGACCATATCTTTGTGGGTCAGCGTAAATTAGAGGTGTGGGGTTCTCGAAATGAATCGACATTTTAGAATTCTTAATATGACTTTATTAAGAGTTTAACTTAAATTTCTAATATATTGAACAAACTTATATTAAGTGAGAATAGAGATAGGCTGTTGGGCGCGCGTGCAATAGTATACACCTTTTAGTAATGGCTAGGGATCCGTGATTCTTTGGTAGGCCGTCAAATTACACTTCTATCTTTTCCAAACAGAACTTTCTCTAAATTGCCATCCCGCTTACTAAAACTTCTGTTCTTTTAAAGGCTATCTTATTTGCATCTACACTTGCATTTCACTTCTTGGATTTGGGTTGGAAAAGATTTGCCTTTAATCTTGACCGTCAAAGAACCCAGAGGTTATGTTACAGAAAAGACGCGTGAGCCCGTCACAAAGTTCTTGCGCAGGGTATCTCACACTCGCAAGGATGTTTACGTTCTGGGTTTAACGTAAAATGTGTATAAAAAAGAAAGAAAAGTAGGAAATACAATATATTTATTACATTTTTCACTCTTAAATTTAGTTTTTCTGTTCTTTTTATAAGGGCATTCAGTACATTGTTTATACACTCCTTTAATCTAATCGTGAGTGAATGCGATGTTTTCACTGGAGCTTAATTTTTTTTAAAAATCTTTATCTTATTAAAATTAAACATATAGGAGTAAACTTTATTTTTTTAAATTAAAAAATTTTGGAATTTCTTTTTCATTTTCTCTTATTATTCCAGCGATAGTTCTTTTTTTCTTCAAAAGTTCATCTGAAAGTGGATAAGATGTGTACCAGTTGTCTCCTTTAAAATAACGTTTTCCCCAAATGTTTTTGTTTCTCTCTATATAAAACATTTATTTTCAATATTGTCTCCCTCTTCTAAATTGGAATCGATTTCAGTAGAGGAATCGTACTTGCTGTTATACATTTCATTATTTGCTTCTTCCTCATAACCGTGAAGAGAATTTTTTCATCTGAAAATCTTTCCTTTTCTAAGTCCCGTGATCATGCCGGTGTGATCTGTAACTTATGGAATTTGGAATGATTATAAACCATGAATTTTGAAATGGATTTAGGCTTAACAGGGAAAATCAACTGGTCCTAAAGGAACGTAGAGAAAATTTAGGTATTTACATTTTATCGCAACAATGCCAACGTTCAGAATACTTCACCAAGTTGGCGACCCTGATCTTCCATGTGTTGTACACGCTTAATTGACACAACCATGTATTTCATTTCATATAATCTCGACAATAAAGTTGCGATAATATGTAAGTACCAAAAATTAATACAGCTTTGGTACAAAAACTCTTGTATGAAGGCATGTTGTATGCGAGTAAAAAACATAAGAAATCTGAGTAAGGAAGAGCTGTGTACCTAGGGCCACCCCATTTTATTTGAATAATATTTAGTTATAAGTTTTATTACTCAGTTGGGTGAGTGGAAACACCAATTCCTACTTTGGCATTCATTTTGAAATTTTTCAAAAGAAAGCTGTGGTTAGTTATTAAATGTAAAACATTTTTACGTAGTCTGAAGTAAAGTTCTGTAGCTTATCTCTTTTTATTATTGTACAAAGTAAATCAAAAAATTTTCTTTGAATTTTTTTTCTTGTACATAATTTTGTTTGTAACATTAAGTACTAAATAAGATTTTAAATAAATCCTCTCTCCATGTGGGTTTTCTGCAGAAGACATTTTGTATAAAATTACCTAGTCTTGTACCTGGGTCCACAAGCCTTGGTGCTTTGTACCTAGGTACAATTGCAATTAATATTCTTTGTTATTATTTCATTGAAAAATTTTTCATGATAAAAAGAGGAAAATGGTATTAATTATCTGAACCATTTTGATTTAGTCAAGTTTTTTTATTATTATTGGATGTTATTAAAATGAGAGGAGTGTATATTTTGTTCTGAAACTTTCAACATACTTGATTTATAAAAAAATATGTTAGCTACAAATATTGTTATTATTCAGAATTTTATTATTTTGTTTATATACAAACATAAGAATTCATTTAATTAACAAAAAAACCCCCAATTTTTTATAGTTATAAAAATAAAATTATAATTCTAAATCAGATTTTTACGATATTTTAATTAAATTTTTAATTTATCAATTTTTTACTTAATGAGCAATTATAAATTCCTAACTTTTTTAGATACCTAGAAATCCTGACTGAATAAAATGGTCAAAACCTAATGCAGATAATATAAGAATTATCAGATATTGAAGACTCTCACATTCCACTGATGCAAATTCTACAGTAACGGATGTAAGGGATATTATTGAAAAGGGGGATTTTCGTTTAACAAAAATACAAGGCAAAAAACTAAACACTTTTATATAACAGAAATAATAGATGTTAAAAAAGAACACAAGAGTGTTAAATTTCTGAAGAATATTGCACGTTCAAATAAGTTTCTTTATGATAAAGAAGAAACTTATAAAATTGGCAACAGAAATATTATGTTCAAATTGCCCAAACCGCAATATGTTGATGTTTCAGAACGACAATGTATTAAATTAAATGTTGGATGAAAATATGTGTAATTCATTAATAATTTGGCACATTACAATTTAAATGGTTACATGATAAATCAATGTATTAGCTGATATTGTTTCTTTTATTAAATTCATGTGTGTATGTTTGTTTTCTATTAATTATACAGAGTGAAACCTATTTGTGAATTTTTTTTAAAACCTTTTATTTCACAGAATTTAATATTTTAAGTACTTATATTTACAATATTGGATGGTAGTTAGTATAATGATGAGTGCATAATTAGTTTCAAATTTTTAAACAGGGCATTGGCTCTGTTTTTGTGCATTGAAAATATATGGCCCTAGGTACACAGGTTTCCCCTACTTATATATTATATCACAACCTACTGGCAACATTATATGAAACGAAGCACCTGGCTGCCAGTTCAGCGTGTACAAAACATAGGAAATTGGAGGGTACTTATGAAATATCGTATCAATTGGCCAACTCTATTAATAACTCGCCAAGTTGGCAACCAGTGCTTCATTTCAAATAATGTTGCCAATAAGATGTAAGTACCAATTGGAGTTGTCAATTCAGCGAATTATTTATAGAGTTGGTGATTGTTTTGATAATACGCAAGTACGCAAGTACTGAAATCTGCTCAGTCTGACGTACATGAAACACCATAAATTTAATAAATTATAGTTTAAAAAAAAAACTAAAAAAAAAAAAAAAAAAAAATACTTTTATAGTTAATTGTACTAAACAGTAAAAAAATAAATCTTAATATAAGAATGAAATGATTAAAGAGAAAATTAATATCATTGTGGTAAAAGCGTGGGGGTCCTTTGTACTACATTTTTACACAAACTTTGTATTACAGAATAGAACTATTACGAAATTATAACAATTGATATCAAGCACCCTACGCTTTTAAATGCAGTTATTATTTTTCCATTTTCCCCACATTTCAATTTCCATAGTTTTTCCTGGCATTTCTAAATACCTTGTGTTCTGTTTTTTTAAATCCTGGCACTCATACTTTTCTAATTGGTTTTCTACAAAAAAGTACTTACATTTTTGCTTCATAATGTAATTCCTCTTTTGTCAGGAATAAGCCATTCTTTTAAACTATTTTCATATTGAGTTCTTATTGCGAGACCATCATCTTAGATTGAAAACTATTGGATACCAAAATCTTATTTGCAGCAATTTCAAAACCATGCCTAAAAGATATTTGGTGTGTAGTGTACTGATATATATATATATTGTTCCAATGGGTGGTATTTTTGAACAGTAGTTTTTATACATGTGAACTTAAAAAAAATACATGCCTCTCTCTCTCTTCTCACATGTGTAATATTTAGAAAATCATACTTTTTAAACCTTTTATTGTGTTTCTAGATTATGAATGCTTTATTCTTAATTTGCATTAATTTCATTTCTACTTGTAAGCAAATAATTCAACATATTACATTAAAACAATGGAGTTGACTATAGTATCGATTATATAGTGTTTATAAAAAAATCAATAAAAAATAACTTATAGATGAAGGTATGTTGTTTCAAAAATCTCACTTGTATTCTTGTTTATTTTTTAATGAATGATATGTATGTGTCCAATTTCCAGAATAAATATTTCAAAAATATGATTTTGGTTTGTTTTATTTTTTTTTGTTTACAATGAATCATTGAGAAAAAAAAGGCATTGAAAATAAAATGCTGTATATAGGATTATGGTTCTACTGTTTTAGTTGTTTTTACATTCTTCTAAGGACTGAAATTTTTAAGTATTTTAACTTTTGATTAAAAAAACATGAACTTAAAAAGTATAATATTTGTTTTCTTTGGTGATAGGAGAGTATAAAATCAGTTGATATGAATAAAAAACTAGCTTAATTTGTAACATATATTGCAATGCATTTTTCTATATTTCCATCTGGATGAATGTGTTTCTATTTAAACAAAACAATTCATAAAAAGTACTTACACAACTGGGCCTAATGAGTGTTATTTTAGTCAAAAGGCTTTTACTTCGTTACATAATATGTAAAAAACTATTTCTTTCTTACTTTGTTTTGTGTGTGAAATTTTTACTATATAAAATCTGTTATTCATCCTAATGTTTCCAAGATATTTCTAATAACTTATTATTGAAAGACTGAATTTAAATAAAAGTTAATTTTCTGCTTGTATAGGATTTTAAAGAAATAATATAATTCTTTTACAAACATAAATATAACTTTTAATAAACCAAATTGCTTCTGGAACTAGTTCAAATGCTTACAAATTTGTTTAACTATTTTATCGAATCTATTTTTGTTATTTTCAAAGATTTAAATTTGAGGTATAAGTTTGAAGACATAAAGTTTTTGATCAAATAATAGTTGTATTTTTTTTTCTTAAAGTAAGATTTTTGTTGGTATTGCGACATATAAAACGAGGTACATGGTTGCTAATTAAGCGCGTACCACACACACACACACAAACATGGCGAATTATCTTGAACGTTGGCACTTTTGCGATGATACGCAAGTACCTTTTTGTAATACAATAAATGCAAAAAGAATTTAGATTTTCGAAGTTAAGTGGTAAAAACTTCATAAAATGTAAATTAAACAATATATAAGATGGAAAAAAAATTAAATTTACAACTTAAGTATCACATATTTAAATCCCTTTAAATTTGATTTGATGTACATTTTTCAATTTCTCGCACTGTCTATATATTTATTTATTTGTATATTTATTTATCTTGGTGGAATTTTCAATCGTTAATAAAATACATTTTAAAGCGCTTAATTGAGCTGAAATTTTATATACGGGATCATTTTGGGTGACAATACAATAATTTAATTATAATTAATAAAAATTAATTGATAAAAACTAATTATTTAAAGAATTACAAATACAGCCACGCGTTGGCGACTTAGCGACCCTTTTAGCGACTTGTGTCAAAACTTGAAAAGGTATTTTTCTCACGTGTTAAAGCATTCAGTTGGATTGAAATTAAAAGGACAATACGATACATGATAATTAAAAAAACTAATTACCACTTAATGTTGTGATTCTGTCCTATGTATACACATATTTATATTAATTGTAACTATTTAATAAAAAGTAGCTAAAATAAAATTTTTCGTTTTTGATCTAAGTAGGAATCGACTTAAAAACTATTTTTTTATATTACTTGTTATGTTAAAAATTCGTATTGAATACAACAGTATCGAAAATAAATAACATACAAACTCATATTTGATTCATAAATGAGTGCATTACACATTCATTTAGCTGTTATATTCTCAAATTTGATCCAGTAACAGGTTCAAAAATGAGTATGTGATGTTTACAATTTTGAGTATGTAGACGTTGCCAAAGATGAGAATGGGCTATTCTCAAATTTGAGTATGTTTGCATTGGAGCTATTTTGAGTATGTGACGTATTCAAAAGTGAGTATTTTGTACTCAGTTCTGAATACCAGTTTTTCGCAGTGTAAATTACAAAGGTGATCACCCTGCTAACTCAATAAATTGCTTTGAATATATAAAAGAAAAAAAGATATTGGAATTAAAATGTGAGCAACATCTTACATTGGGAGAGGCACGAAGAAGATTCCGTGACAGTAAAAGGGCATCTTATTCTGCAGTAATCCAGACTAATGCAGTTAATCTAGATATACAAGACTACCTGGAAAAAAAACTTGAAAACATGCTGGCATCTTTTCAAGCAGTATTAGAAGAGCAAACCTCTTTAATTATGGAAGCTTTTCAAAAAAACAATGGAGTCTGTACTTTCTGAACCTTAGCAAGGTTTTTGAAATGGGGAAATCGAGTCATTCTCCATTGCGGAAGAAAAAGGCTGTAGGTAACAAATCCTCAATCCATAAAACCCGTGCATTTAGTGAAAGTGACGCATCCAATAACATAGACATGGGATGATTACGGAATTATGATGGTTTTTGTAAATACGTTCCTTTTTTTCAAGTTTTTGTTTTGTGGGGTGATTATTGTCTTCTACTTTGATTTTTCCTCAAAGGGAGGATAGTTTTTTCTAGTTAATTTTTTTAAAAGTATTTATGAATATAATTCAATGGAATTGTAGAGGCCTCAAAAATAAATTCATATGGTTAAATATCTCTTCCTTTTCTGAAGTAGATATCTGGATTTTTCAAGAAACCTTCTTATCAAATCATGACAATATAACTTTTCCAAATAAAACCATTTTTAGAAAAGACAGAGAAAACAGACCAGGTGTAGGTTTAGTAATAGCTGTTCCTTCAAATATTTCTGCACAACAGATTCCTATACAGGTTCAACAAATCAGAGAATTAGAAATCTTCGCAATTAAAATTGACTTTCTAAATATTTCATTTTATATTGTAAATATTTACGCACCACACCAGGATTTATTATTATGCTGATCAAATCTTTTCTTGAATCCCTGACAACTCCTATGTTCACTTTTAGTGATTTTAACCTGCATCACCCGATGTGTGGAGATCGGATCACATTTCAAGGTAAAGTAATGATTTTGTTGAATGGATTATTGATTCTAATTTGGTTCTTCTTAACACGACTGCTCCCACATATAGAAGTTCAACTGGTGTAGCATCATTGATAGATCTCACAGGTTGTTCTTCAAGCATGTCTGGATGTGACGTCTCACGCGTCCTTTCTCTAGCATAACCTCTGTGTTCTTTGACGGCCACGATTAATGGCAAATCTTTTCCAACCCAAATCCAAGAAGTGAAACGAAGGATAGATGCAAATAAGATAACCTTTAAAAGGACAGAAGTTTTAGTAAGCGGGATGGCAATTTAGAGAAAGTTCAGTTCAGAGAAGATAGAAGTGTAAATTGACGACTTACCTAAGAATCACGAAAATCTCGCCATTCTTCCAAGGTACATACCATTGCACGCCAGCTTAGAGGAATATCTGAAGTGGATTGGACGTTGCGTAGAAACCAAGGTAGGAAGATTATATTCTGAATGCGAATATATTATTAAGATTGAGAGTAGGCGGTTATAGTATAATTATATTGATAAGTGATCTAATTGCGCGATCTGTGTTAATTACGGCTACGAGTTTTGGTTTATTCTCCCTTAATATAAGTTTGTTCGATATATAAGTAATTTAAGTTAAATTCTTAATAAAAGTCATATTAAGAATTCTAAAATGTCTCATCATTTCGAGAATCCCACACCTCTAACTTACGCTGAAACCCCACGATATGGTCAACGAAGATCGACCATGTCGCAATGGCGCCCGAACCGTTATAATTTATCTGACTCTGGGTTAGTTAATGCAGGCGGATTTGGTATTTTACCAGAAATGTGCTTTTTCGGGTCCGAGAATGTTACCGAATTTCTCGAGGCCATAGACAATCAAATAAAGTTACTAGAAATTCCTAGTGACTTAGCATGTGCTTATTTGAAAGGTCACCTCAGGGGAAGAGCTCAAGATTAGTATTTAATATTCGGATCAATGTTAGTGCAGGATACCGCCACGGATTTCGCGCAGCTAATGGCAGAGTTAGCGAAAGCTTTCCCCGCAATCAAAAATAAGAAAGATTTAGAAGCGCGGTTTCATGCATTTCAGCAGGGAAGGAATCAGGAACCAACGGATTTTGTTAACGATATGTTAAAAATCCACAAGGGTTTAGAAATAAGGATGTCGCAGGCGGACTTGGTAGATCACATTTTTGTTAGACTCGAACCACAAGTCCAGGACTATGTGGAGGTCCGAAATCCACAGAACACGATACAACTTTTAGAAATCTGAGCTAAATTTGAAGAGAGGTATTTTTACAAATAAAAACGGGGTTCGCAGAATAGTGATAATGTGGAAAGACGGAGTCAAAACGCGCATAGGATGTCTAATTTTGATGATCATCACAGAAACTGGAGAAATTCTGAAGTTGGGCGTAGACCAAATAATGGCAGAAATGATTCTAGAGTTAATTATGAGAATGGTCGTCAAAGTAATAAGTGGTTCGAGAGTAGGAATAGATTTCAGAATGAGGATCGGAGATTCAACGAAAGGGGTTACCAATTTCGAAAAGAAGATCGAAATGATAATTTTAATAGAGGGGACAGCAGAAATAGGGGTTCGAGTGAGAATTTCAGTCGAGGCGATAGGATGCAAAGAGGACGATTGAATGTTTTGAAAGCTAATGAAGTTCATAATCAAAAGGAATCGGCAGTGGATATACCAATTAAACTTTCACCGATATGTATATCAAACGTGGAGCTTCCCTACGTTCCTGTTTTATTAAATAACACATTTTTGAAAGTGTTATGGGACACCGGAGCGGAGAAATCATTTATATCGGAAGAAATATATAAAAAATATTTTTTTATAAACAAGTAAAAAAATCGCGAGCTCAAGTGATCACAGCACAGGGAGCGAAATGTCAAAATATGGGAATTGTAGAAAATTGAATATTCGTATCAGGGAATTCCAAAAACCTTGGTTGTTTCATGTGTTGACGGATTTGGAATACCCATGTATTTTTGGTGTTGATTTTATAAGTGGATCAAAGATTGTTTTAGACTTTGATCGAAAATCGTTGAAGATTCCTGATTCGCAGATAGAGAGGGTGGTTGAAACAGTTGAAGAGGAAAATGTTGACTGTGAAGACTGTTGCATATAGGCCACAAGCAAATCGGACTGAAAGAGTTAATCGAGATATAGTGCAAATGATTGCAAATTATGTTAATGATCAACACGATACTTGGGATCAATTCTTACGTGAGTTTGCTTACGCTATTCGTACGGCGGTGAATGAAACAACGGGAAAATCACCTGCGGAATTATTTTTGGGTCGAAAATTGATTACCCCATTTCAAAAATTAGTAATGATTTCAGATGGATCGGAATTCAAAGTTAAAAACATAGAAAAAATATTTAAGGAAGCTAGACTAAGTACGAAAACTAAGCAGGAAAGGTGGAAAAGATATTATAATAGACGAAGACGAGATATACAAATTAAGGTAAATGATTGGGTCTTATTAGAGACACACCCTTTAAGTTCAGCAGCTAATAAAATCTGTTCTAAATTTAAACAAAAATTTGAAGGACCCTATAGAGTATTAGAAGTAAGAAATAACAATAATATTGTAATATGGAAGTCAGGAAAAAGATTAACGGTTAACGTTGATCAAATAAGAATATATCGTCATAGGAAATGTGACGAGGTCGAGTTAGGAACAGGTAGCCCAGATAGTATCAGATCACGTCAGGAAACGAGTACTTCGGAAATGTACATCAAAGATTAAATGAGTCACACTATGGGAAAGAAAGATCTGCGGTGAAACGTGAGTTAGAGGCAAAAGGGATTAATCGCCAATCAAAACAATATAAAAATACAGATAGGACCAATAAGCGCAGATCATTGGTCAGATCGCTTCCTAGCTCATTTACGAATGACAGGAAAAGTAAAAGAGAAAAACTCGCTAAGGGAATGAAAAGGTCGTATGGATCGGGGGCCAGTGGACCACAGACAAAGTGGCACAAAAAGGGACACAATATTATTAACAAAAGACCATTGTCATCCAGTACTATTTATATAAGTAGGAAAAAGAACAAGACGGAGACAACTGAAATTCAAGATGGAAAGAACTACAACCTGAGGCCACGCATGAGAAAGGATCAGGAGTCCCGACCGGCCAAGGAAACAAGAACAATAAGGAAAAGCCGACAAGGAGACTACAAGCCCTACAGCAGGCATCATAAAGAATTCCAATGCAGCCAAGGAATAAGAAAAGGAAAGAACAGTGGTAGCACCTCGTCATTGGAAGTCCTATGCGGGGACAAATAAAAATCAGGTTGTATTGTTTCATTTTTTTTTATGATCTTTCCAACAAGTGGTCGGAAGAATTATTGCAAAGAAGGAAGTCTCGGGCGGTGTTTAAAAGTTATAAGCCAAGCAAAAGTTGACACTACAATGAGTGTATATTCATTTTTGAACTTTTGACTTGTAAAAATTTTTTTTTTCTCTTTTGGAGAAAACAATTGTAATTGCAAATTTGTTTGCTTCGATGTATGACTTCGTGAGATGCGACAATTCCTTTGGTTATTTGTTTTAATGGTTTATTGAAAAATGTTTGTAATTGTATAATATGTATGTATATATATGTTGTAGTATTGTTCCGTATTATGATGCATCTGGTTCAGGGAAACGCGGCGTAGTCAGGGCACTAACAATAATATTAACGGCGCTGCGCGGCTCATTGGGAGTTTTGTGGAACCAAATGCGGGAATGGAAATGAAAGTTTATTGTGATTTACAAATAATATATAATGAATAAAAATTGTGAAACTTATTGGTATTATGTAAACATAGATTGGACAAAGTAACTTAGAGAGTTTTTATTTCAGGGTGACAGACCCTGAAAGTAGTATTCAATAGCTGATATGTAGCCTCAACACGGAACAGTGGAGCCAAAATCCCAACTCCATATGATAAGATTGTCCAGATGCAGAGTTTGGGTCTGCGCACCCAGGAAAAATTCGAGTAGAAAACCTAAGTGTATCAAGATATAAGTTACTTTAAGAGTATATATGTAAAAAGTGAGAATAAACCAGGATTAAACAGCAATTATTAATGTTGGACTAGTTAATGGAATGAAATTTATTGTCACGAGTTTAAATTTAAAATTAAGTTGAATATTAAATTTAATTCTGTGATGAATAATGAAAATTAAAGTCAAGATAAATATTGGAAATTATAGAAGTTAAAATGAGGATTCAAGGTTAAAATTTAAATAAAACTTAGAAAGCGAAGAGATTCAGAAATAAAAATTTAGGCACGTAATTTATTAAGGGCATTGAGAACCCTTAAATAAATCACGTTTTTCTTCTTGGAGGGGGTTGTGACGTCTCTCGCGTTCTTCTTCTAACATAACTCCTACGTTCTTTGACGGCCACGATTAATGGCAAAACTTTTCCAACCCAATACCAAGAAGAGAAACAGGGCGAAAATGCAAATAAGATATACTTTAAAAGGATAGAGGGTTTAGTGAGATAGGACGGCAATCCTAGAGATAACTTAGTGCGGAACAGTTCGGAACAAGTGTTAGACAGCCTACTCATAAGGAAGAAGGATACGCCCATCATCTTTAATAATATTAATTATAAGAAAGAGAAATAGTGCCTGAGTATACTTATCTACAAGTAGCAGAATAGGAGAATCTTCAACCAAGGTAGGAGGGTTACTCTATAAAAGGTAATATTTTGTATAGGAAGTTAGAGTAGGCAGATAATTAAATATAATTAAGATAAGTGATCTAGTTGGGCGATCTAACTTAAATATTCAGATTAATTTGTGGCTTATTCTCACTTAAAGAAAGTTGTTATTTAGAATTAAGTAATTTAAGTTATTCTTAATAAAAGTTTTGTTAAGAATTACAAAATGTCTCATCTTTTAGATAATCCCACACCTCTAGCTTACGCGGATCCAACAAGACATAGCTATCGCAGGATGGCTATGTCACAAACATTCAGTGGGTCTCGGTGGTTCGTTACCTGGGCTTACTCCTCGATAATCGATTAACGTACAAGAAACACATTGATTATCTGTCTGACAAATTCTGGGGTAGAATAGCGTTAGCTATCTCTCTTATTGGGAGAAACTCTCCTCTATCCTTAGAAAATAAAGTGATACTTTACAAGCAAGTCTTGCCCCCAGTGATCACGTACGGTAGCCTAGCCTGGGGTGCTGCTGCCCCGACCCACACGAAACGTATCCAAATTATTCAAAACAAAATTTTACGAATCATTACTAACGCACCTTGATACGCTAGAAATAGTCATTCACCACGACTTACACATGGAGCCGACTGATAATTACATCACTAGAACTGCTAGGAATATTTTTACTTCTATCCAAAATCATAACAATCCAATTATTAGAGCACAAACACTCTTCACGTATCCTCATGCTAAAATAAATTTTGCTTATAAAACTTCAAAATGGAATCTGCCCTTAAAACCGCCGTAAACACAACATAATTACTTAATTCCTACATTATACAACATTCAAATTCCTTTTGCCTACTCTCAAAACTGGGATTAGTGTTAAGAGCTGCTCCCACGTCGCCCCCACTGCCGCTGCGATTGCAGCTTTCTTCGTTTTGATTCAAGTTGTGATATGGTCCCCCTTTGGTGACCATATCTTTGATTGTCAGCGTGAGCTAGAGGTATGGGATTCTCAAAATGAACAGACATTTTAAATTCTTAATATGACTTTATTAAGAATATAACTTAAACGTCTAACAATTTAGATAAATTTATATAAATGAGAATCTAGGATGAACGAACACACAGAAATAGTTAAACCGAATCGCGTAACTTAGACCACTTTATCTAAATAATTATATTATCCGCCTACTCTCACTTCTGATAATATTACAAGTCCTAATATCAAATAATCAGTCCTACCTTAATCCAAACTAAGATTCAATCACTGTATGGAAACGTCTGGGCGCGCGTGCAATGGTATGCACCTTGTAACAATGGCTGAGTTTCTAGGTAACTTTTCGATAGGCTGTAAATTCACGCTTTTATCTCCTCCAAACATAACATTCATCAATTTGTCATACTGCTGTTCTTTCTGATAGCTTCTGTTCTCTTAAAAGCTATCTTATTTGCATTTCGCTTCTTGGATTTTGATTGGAAAAGAGTTGCCATTAATCTTGGCCGTCACAGAACCCAGAGGTTATGCCCCCCGTGGCGTCACTTTTGGTTTCGTTTAGGGCGGCTGCTTCGTTCCTCCAGCCCCTCTGCGGGGGGGGGTGCGTTTTCCGATATCGGTTGATCTTTTTCACCCTTCCTCTGGGATTCTGGGTATAAGCGATTTATTTCGCTGGCACCCGAAGCATCTAGTTTTCGTTTCGTTGCTCTGTAAAAACCACCCTAGCTACAAGGCGATGGGCAAGTCTCCACTGTTACAGTTGTATCACTGTACTGAACTGAACTGAACTTTAGAGAATTGCTCTCTCTGAAAATTTGGGTAAATTTCATTAGTTTTAGATATTTAATTTTCTGACTTTGTTCAAATTATATATGTATATTTCTGAATAGCGTGAATTAAATTCTTAATGGAACTTTATATGAAGGCTTATAAATATTCAGAAGAACACACTGTTAAGTATTATAAGATTGAAATAAAACAGATTATATTTGGTTTTGTTATTTTGGAAACTATATATTTACGCATTTTTTTGGGAAAAATATAGTAAATGCTTTTTTTTAATATTTGCTTTGCTTTTTAAATATTGCAAATGCCAAAATACTATGTTGTTCGAATTAATTAGGACAAACGGGAAAAAACGATTTTTTCTATAACCTTAGCTTTTAATCGTTACTTATCTTAAGTAGACTGAGAAATCTCTAATGACCTCTTGAACACATTTTGGAATTAACTCCATCAGTGTAGCAAGCATGCTCTTGACTTCATCATCGAGGAACTTCCATAGGCTTTTGCATACAGTTGAGGTATTCACTTCAACACTAAACTCTAATATATCTTTTCAAAGTTCTATGCTTCTCTTCCTTGGATTTATTTTGCAATTTCTTATTAGAATTTTATCGGTTCTTGGTGTAGTTTTCTGCTTACACTCACATTTTCCTTTTTTTAGAAAGAATTTTCCAGAATCTAGAAATGTTTTTAAAATTCTGTAAACACTTGATTTGCCCACACCAACTGCCGCAGCTATATCTCTCACTGTCATAAGAGTTTGTTCATTAAAAGGAATTATATTAGAACGTGTCCTTGGAGTAATATCCATCTTTGAAAAAGCAAAAGTAATATATGTTACAAGAAACTCAAATTATAACCACCAGCTTCCACACTGAAATGCTCACGACTGAGCTACTGATGCACTAAAACCAGTCAGACAAGTAATTTATAGTCAAAGTCAAGATGTCATACTATCTCTATTCAGATATAACCGATTTCGCAGTACAGGACACTCTGGTAATCACATACCAACTGAGAGAAAAAAAACTATGTTTGTCCCAATTAATTTTTGAACAGTATAGTAATTCATTGTATGTTTTCTAGTTATTAATTCCCCTTAACATTTGTTTTGAATATATTTTCTATTTATTAAATATAAATGTCTCATAATTTAGTCATAAAATTGAATTGGTCCAGAATTAAAGTGTTGTAAACTAAATCTCTAAGTTGCTTTCAGTATTAGTAGTGTTTTTACTAAACAGTTTTTTTATTTTTATTTTTGTAGAAATTAAAATTTAAATGCATGTATAAATTTTTGTCACTTTGACCTGATGAATACAGTTACTAATGAAAAATATACTTGAGTAAAAAATAAGTATTGGAATAAAACATTAATTTACTTATAACAACCTTTGGGATCTAATTTATTTTAGAGAAAATATTTTGAACAGTGTTATCAAACTAAAGAAGCATTTTGAAACTTAGTATGCTATTGCATATCAGTTATTATGTGTAATTAAACTTTATTTAATAAGGATTTTTCTACAATACATTTCTGTTTCAAAAACGGGTTTTTTTTTTTAAAATTATAAATAATTTATATGTAAAATTTAAAAAATGTTTTTTAACATCAGTGAATTTAAGACTTCATATCATTGCATTTTATGTATGTCTACAGGAGTTTATAAATGTAACTTTTTATTTTATTATTTTTTGCATGTTTACAATTGTATTTGCATGCTTTTGTCTAATTACTTCAATATTGTGATATATTTTTTATTTCTGTCATATAGATAGTAATGGTGAAACAAGGAAATGTATTTAATTGTGTGTGTGTGTGATAATAATAAATATGTGATACAAGATGTTATATATAATTTTGTAATAAAATTATTTTAAGAGAACCCCTGTTCCATAGTAGAATTGGTAAATAAATTTATGTGTATTAAAATAAATTGACATTTAAAATTTACTGATAATTAGAGCTATAGTTAAATGTTTCAGGAAAGCAAGGGGGAGGAGGTAACATGTATTTTGAATGCTACAAAATTAAGGATTCGTATACATGTATCCATAAGTAACTCATTCTTTTATGAATGTGTCTTTGTATGAAGAAAAAAATGTTTCTTTTATACTAGAGTTCAATTTTAACATTTAATTAGCAAAACATTATTGATATTTAAATTTTACTTGCAATTCTGTGACATTATCATACTGCAAATGATGAGTATTTCTTCAAAGTTTAATCAAATTAATAATATTATTTGATTTTAGTTTTTTATTTTCGCATTATTTTTTATTTTTAAACAGAAAATGAATAGTTCAAATGTATTATTCGTCTTCAGAAGAAAAATGAAATAATTATAAAATCTCTCAAAAGTTGTTCTAGTTTAAAATCTACAATGATACCAAAGTATCTCCAAACTCGTATGTGTTCATAAATCGCACCCACTGTTTTTTTTCTCTCTCTGTGTAAAGTTACCCTCTCCCCATCAATAGTTTTTCCCTCACTTTTTTTTTTTTTTTGCTTTGCTTTCTTGTATATTTTAATTAATTTAATATTTTATTATATGATTTAATTGTTCTTAATTTAGCTTTAAATGTATGGAGCAAAAGGCTTTTTTGTATACCACCAAATAATTCCATTATTTTTTGGCAGCTAAAATTTTACATGTAACACTTGATATTTTAAAATTTGTGCACTAACATTATTGCTTCATGATCAATAAATACAATTTGGTTGGAAATAAACCAAAAAGCATTTCCTTTCTAGTTTTTAGTATTTTTTATTAATATTGTGTGTAATGTTTATGTAATTTGTAAATCATGCTTGTTGTATGTATTGTTTTACGTGCTGGGATAGATATGCAGTTTTTCTTGATGTAATATTTTGTAGAAAAGTGTAGGCATGCATAATTTTTCTCAAACTTCCCAGATATGTATGCTATATTGTGATGGAATTTATCTCCATTATGAAAAAGCATGATATCCATCCAGAGTATATAATATGAAGGTAAAAGAGAGTACTGTAGGTTGATTCGAACCGGGCATTTTCCGATCCGAACGCCAGTACTCTATCGATCACGCCAAAACGATCGTCTTCGCGTGATGTCTAAGTACCGGTTTTTATTTAGATACCGCTACACTACTACACATATAATATTAAAATACAATAAAATCGTACTAAATTCAATTTATAATTTAACACTAAAATTCTTGAAAGTTAAAATTAAAACGTTGAAAACAATGCTAAATATAAAATAGGAACACGTTATTTGTAAAAATTTAAATCTTTGTCTTGACTTATTTTTTTGGATTTCCTGTCGGTGTCGTGTATTTTTTGAAACCTGATTCAAAATTCGAAAAATTCAAAGATTCATCCACATCATAAATAATCATTTCCTCATCTTCTGATGTGTANTTAATGTTACTTTTTTTGGCTTATGTGGTGTCATTCGAATTTCAATGTCTGGTTTGGGTGCTGTTGTGAGCTTTTTCTTTTTCTATTTTGTTTTAAATTATTTTCAGCCTTAGATATTGCGGAAGTTCGAGTACTGGATGTGGTAGGGTTAAGCAATGGTACAGTTGGTATATTTTCAGCTAATAAAGATGAAGCAGAAGTATTCAGGCTATTGCCATTGGTAATTTTAGTAGTGAAAATGGGTATAGGTAATTGAGATTTACTTGATTTGTCTAGAGTTACTGCAGATGTGTGGAAGGAAGTAGATTTACTTGAGTGAATGTGGATGATGTGGAGACTACAGAAATTGTGGACGTGTTTGGCATCTGATTGGCAGAATATTTTAGATTTAGATATATCAAAGGTGGACAAAAGATATTTGTGATGCTTGGATCTGTTTGAGTTGCAGTTGATATATTTGACAGTTTAGTAGCTTGAGCATATGTTGGAGTTAACTGAGGAACTATTAATTTTCGCGCTTCTAAATAGGATATATTTTTACTGGTTTTAATTTCCTGGATCTGTTTTTCTAATTTCCATTTTGGGCATAGTTTTGAATTTGATGGATGGGTTTCTGCACAATTGACACATTTTGGCTCTAGTGTACAATCCGTGGAAGAATGCCCAACGGATGCACATCTAGAGCAAGTTAACTGACCGCGGCAGGAAGTTTGAGAATGTCCAAACCTCTGGCACTTAAAGCAGCGCAGAGGATTTGGTATATAAGGACGGATCTTACAGTTTAAATAACCTGCTTTTATTGAAGACGGAAGTTTAGGGCTATTGAATGTTAGAATTAAATGTTTCGTTGGGATAATAACAGTATCTTTTTTCAAAGTAATTCTTCTAACCTTGGTAACCACCCTGGTCAGAAAGTTCTTCGAGAATTTCTGCTTCTGAAACGGACAATAAATCTGGCTCACAGATATGACACCGCGACAAGAATTAAGTGAATTATGAGAATATACCATTAGAGGGCAGTCTAGAAATGTTTTAGTCATTAAGAAAGATTTTGTCTGTAAAGCTGACGTGGTTTCAATAAGCAAGTCGTAGCTTTTTAACACCTTTCAGATCTCCGCCTATTCCTTGCAGTGCTTTCTGAATAGAATGTGAGTGAGTGAGTGAATTTGGGGTTTTATGGCGGAAGAGCCAATTTTGGCTATACTGCGCCAAACATATGTTTAAACATTAAAAGGTTTATAAAATTTCTGTTAAAAAATTTAAAATCTTAAAAAAGTATAAAATTTATTTTCAATAAATTTAAAAATTCAGATTGGTGGGGAGTGAGTGAGTGTGAGTGAGTGAGTGAGAGTAGGGTTTTATGGCGCAAGAGCCAATCTAGGCTATACTGCGCCAAACATTTGTTAAAATAAAATTTATAAACATTTTAAATTTTAAAATATTTAAAAATAATGACAATACAGTTCTAAAAAGTTCAAATTTCTAATCACATAAAAACGTTTTCAAGTAATTAAAGAGAAAATTTGGTGGGAGTTCCCCACCAAGTCAGACCATATATTAAAATAAAAAATAATTGGAAAAGGAGAATGAAACAATTTTGTTTAATACAAAGTCGGGCAATACATGTTATAAAATTAGTTTTTACTTGTCCTGAATCGGGTTGGTGTTAACGCGCGTATATATGTGTGAGGCTTGTTTAAAACATTTTTTGACATGTTGAATTTATCCAGGGGATCTGGCTCAAGTTTTTCCTCCACGTCATATACAAGCATGTCTTCGTCATCAGTAGTATACTCTTGAGGTGCTGGCTTTCTGGGTTTATGTGGAGCCATTTTTATTTTTATTTCTGGTTTCTGTACTTTTGGGCGTTTTCTTCTATTTCTTGAATTTTGTTTTACACTTTCTGGGATTTCTGATGCATTTGAAGGTTCACTATTGGATGTAGTAGGGACAGACTCTGGTAAGGGAATTAATGGTTGAATTTCAGTTAAAAGTGCAGTAAATTTATTAGAGGTTGCAAGAGGGTGGGTTTCAGTTTCTAAAGGTGTATTTGTAGTGGAAAGTGCAGATAAACTATTAGATATGGTGGGAGTAGTATCTATTAAAGGAACAGATGGTTGAGATTCAGATGACGATGTAACTGTTACAGAAGATGTGGATGGTAAGAGGTTTGCTTGAGTTATGGTTGATGATTTGGAAACTGTAGGAATTTTGGAAGACATTGTTGCCTTTGGAACAGGTAACAATGGTTGTAATAACTTCAACGGTGGGCATACTATTTTTGTAATGGTTTCATCAGTTTGTGTTGTTATGGTTACAGTTGAGGGTTTGAGAGCCTGTGCATAAGTCTGGGATAACTGTGGAACTATTAATTTTCGTGCTTCTAAATAAGGTATATTTTTATTGGTTTTGATTACTTGAATTTCTTTTTCAGTTCTCCACTTGGGGCAGAGTTTTGAATCGGCAGAATGGGCTTGAGAGCAGTTAATACATTTAAGCTCTAGACTGCAATCTGTGGAAGCATGTCCAACAGATGCACATCTAGAGCAAGTAAGTTGCCCACGGCAGGAAGTTTGGAAGTGACCGAACCTCTGGCACTTAAAACAGCGCAGAGG
>BMAV01005288.1:8993-21376 GCA_019973955.1 Trichonephila inaurata madagascariensis
TAAGCAGATTTGTGTTGCCACTATTGCTAAAAATATAATGTAATCACGTTTCAACTCAAGAAGCTCGTTTTGCGTCGTCTATTAATTGAAGAAAACTGTCTTTTGCCTTTTGCTTAACAAGAAATATTTGGCTCATTTGGTGCAAAAACATTTGAAAGTAAACTTTCAAGCAAACTATTTAGAGTGTTTAAAAAAAAAAAAAAAGGTAATTTAGATATCAATTATGGATGACAATAGAAGTTACGTTTAATGTGCATGATACATAATACTTTATTTCCAATGAATATTCTCTTTACTAAGTTTTTAAAAAATATTTTAATGAGTATTTAAATAAGGAATGTCAAATGATATCTTAACATAAATAGTTTTAAAATTTCAGCGTTAAATGTGTAAGGTCGTATTCCTTTGGTGCCCTTCTCCTACATTATCAGCGTGAGCTAGAGGTGTAGGAATAAATGAAGAACTAGAAGCTGCCCTAATCTTAATCAATCTTATTAAGATCTTAACTTAAACTAATAACAGATTAGGTAAAATATTATGATATGTGAGAGAATCTACGGTGGCTAAACACACAATAAATTATACCGAAATAACGTAACCCGGACCACTATCAATAACTAGCTCACCTAAACTCAATTTCAATGTAAACACAGATCCGAATATTAAAATGGTAACTCCTACCTTGATGTCCAATGAAGCAATAATCTACCAGATCCTAACTGAAATGCGGTTCACTGGTTTTCCAATTGTATGCACCTTGACTAAAGGCTCTCTGTCACGGGTAACCTCTCTTGACTGTCACTTAACTTCTCGAAATACTCTTCACACTTGCAACACAGACTATCACAACATTCCCCGAATGCCACCTCACTTACTCGAAAATTCTGTTATTTAAAAGCTTCCTAATTTGCATCTTTAATTCACGTTTTACTTCTCGGGTTGGTTGGAAAAGAATTACCATTTATTCTGGCCCCAAAGAACCCAAAATGACATGTTAATGAAAAAACGCGTGAGCCCGTCACAAATGGTTTTATTGAGGAATTTTTCCGTGGAAGACATGTCTTGTATCGCAAAAGTTTAAGGATAAGAAATTTAAATACTGTTCCGTTTCACCGGCGAGCGCGATAAAGTCTCCAAAAATGATGCAAACGATTCCAAACTGAATATTCCTAGTAACCTATTCCAGTATGCCTCCAAAATAAAAAAAAATTGAACTTGCATTATGGTGGTGGGAGGGTGGGACTAATCCCCATCTCGTCTATTTTTACTACACCAGATCCATGAGTCCATAAATATGTACAAAGTCTAAGAACAGCAGGGCAGAAGCAACAGCCTACTCACTGTTGACTGATTGATTGAATATTAACGTCGCACTGTTCAGCTACACTAGGGCTTTTGGCGATGGACCCCGTAATTTTGAACCATGGTCAAGTGACGTGAACGACACCTGAGCTGGCACCCCTCTCCTAACTACCACACTACACCAACGGGAGGACGTTTCAGCTCTCGACAGATTTAACGTGCATCGCTGCCCTACACGGCGGGTCTTTAGTGGTACTGGGCTCGAACTCCTGACAAGACAAGCCACGATCCGATACCTATACCACTCGGCTACCGCGGCCACATCAGCCTCTTCACAGGAAAATCCCAGACATTGCAGAATGCGATGAAGAGAAAAAGGACTGATGGTACATTTGGCGCAAATTGGGAAGCTTCTTTTGCCACCCTCAAAATTCATGCACCTCAGGTGACCAGTCGTAAAGCGGGAGAATGCCGTTTGATACGATCTGGAACCCTTGAATGATGTGGTGGATCCAGGGTGTCTTTTGGAAGTACCATAGGTGTACAGGAGGGACTACCAAAGTCCTCTATATTAATTCTTTAGCCCTGGAGTATATCTCAGTCGACGTAAAACTAGCATTATATTACATTCGATGGGCTAAATTCATGTGACGTCATAGTCACATAACTCAGTCACGTGTTTTCAGCCAATCAGTTCATAAATAATTCGACGTCATAATTACATCATAAATGTAATCACGAGTTTCTAGCCAATTAGCTCATGTGCTTCACTGTTGCTAACTTTTGCTATTTGCAGAAACTTTGTTTTAAAAAGTACATATTTGTCAATGATATAATAATGCCCATAGTTAAACAAAATGCACTTAATTTAAAAGTATAATGTAAAGTTGTTGTTTTTTAATTTTGAAAACTGTTTGAAGATTTTTAACACATGAACTCTTTACCGAATCATATTAAATTTAAAATGTTATCTAAAGTTTACAAGTTGAAAAACTAGTACGTCAATTTTTAATCAATGGGAAACGCGTGATTGCCGTTATCATGTGACCATCATAAATTTAGTCTATTGTGTGTTGTCGCCAATAAAGTCTACTTGGCGAGATTTACGCCAGAGAAACGGAAAAGTAGCGGAATTTGATATCTTTTCTCAAATGATATTTTAACCCAGTTCACTTCTGAAAATTTAAACGCATTACATTGTTTCTGTTATAGATTGTAGAAATTTGTTTATTTTAACAATGTGTCTGGAAATCAGTAGTAGAAATATAGTTACACTTAAACTACATGTAATTGAAGATGGAAAATGTTTAAAAAGTAAAATAAATAGACCCTTGTTTTGATTTTTTTAAATCCCTTTTGAAATAAATTTGCAATTATTTGTGCGTTTTTGATATCGTATCCTATTTTGCTTTTAAACCTTTTACATTTTTATGCACTGAAAATCATTTTTGTGACAATTAGACCAATTCTCAGAATAAAAAAAATCAATTTATGATTAAATATAAGTTCTCTTAAAAATATTCTAAAAAAGACTACTTATTTCTATTGATTGATTGAATATTAACGTCGCACTGTTTAGCTATACGAGGGCTTTTGGCGACGGACCACGTAATTTTGAACCATGGTCAAGTGACGTGGACGACACCTGAGCTTGCACCCTCCTCTCCTAACTACCACACTGTGATATGGTCGATCTTTGTCGACCATATCTTTGTGAGTCAGCATGAATTAGAGGTGTGGGGTTCTCGAAATGAATAGACATTTTAGAATTCTTAATATGACTTTATTAAGAGTTTAACTTAAATTTCTAATATATTGAACGAACTTATATTAAGTGAGAATAAAGCAAAATACGTAGCCGTAGCTAAAACAGATCGCGCAATTGGATCACTTATCTAAATAATTATATTATCCGCCTACTCTCAATTCTAATAATATTACGATTTCTTATATCAAATATTCTGTCCTACCTTGAATTCCACGCAACGGTTCAAACACCTTCAGATAGGCTGTTGGGCTCGCGTGCAATAGTATGCACCTTGTAGTAATGGCTAGATATCCGTGATTCCTTGGTAAGCCGTCAAATTACACTTCTACCTTTTCCAAACAGAACTTTCTCTAAATTGCCATCTCGCTTACTAAAACTTCTGTTCTTTTAAAGACTATCTTATTTGCATCTATACTTTCATTTCACTTCTTGGATTTGGGTTGGAAAAGATTTGCCATTAATCTTGGCCGTCAAAGAACCCAGAGGTTATGTTACAGAAAAGACGCGTGAGCCGTCACAACACCACACCAACGGGAGGACTTTTCAGCTCTCGACAGATTTAACGTGCATCGCTGCCCTACACGGTGGGTCTTTAGTGGTATTGGGCTAGAACTCGTGACAAGGCAAGCCACGATCCGATACCTATACCACTCGGCTACCGCGGCCACACTACTTATTTCTAAGTTAAGGTACTTTTAACATTAGAATGTAGCAGATTGGTTTCTAACAACCCAATAATCAGCTACATGTGAAACCCCGTGGCTGAGTGGAGGCGTAACGCGCTTCCACGCCACAGATCCGGGGCTCAAACTCCGAGGTGAGCAAGGTCAATAAATGAGTACCAAGCTTGATTGCGAACTAAACACGGGGGGTTTCACGTTAGTCTAACAGCCTGGCCGAAACATATACTCATTGCCCAAGTTCATGGAAATTGAGATGACCAAAATACGCCTTGATCCTCTGTGGGTTGTTGCACAAATGAGTTTAGTTTTTTTTAATAACCAACATGGGGACTATTGGAGCCTAAATTCTAAACCATGATCAAGTGACAAATATAGCATCTGACATACAGTCTGCTTTACACCCTCTACAAATTCCACATTTCATTAACGCGAGACCATTGTGGCTCGACAGATTTCACGTGCAACAGCTCCACTTGGTTGAGTGATTATTTGCCACACTTGAAAGTAACACTAGCCATATCAGTGATGGACTTCTTAATGTTTTACTACAGTCAATCAGTTATTGATTTATGGCAATCTCCACCAAAGGACTAATTTCCTGTCAGTAAACTAATGATTTCCTAACAGTCACGTAGTTTCGCGATGGAAAATACACAAGACGGAACAATACCGACGCTTAAATTCTAGGACAAGTCAGCCTTTGGCCTCCCTTTATCCAACTGAGAGAGAAGTGAACGGCGCAGTTCTCCCGCCAATTTTCGACGTCAAAGTCCATCGCTAGAGGGGTGGCAAGGACCAACGGCCGAATAGTAATCTTCGCTTCGTTCAAACAAAAATGATTCTGAGTCACGAGTCTCTTTTGATTGCGTGACATATTCCACATTTAAAGAAACACAAAAACCAGACGCTCCAGTGTACACTTTCCAAGAGATTCCCAGATTTTCTCTCAGCCTCATTTCGAAATTGGCGTGTATACTTTCACACCTACTGCGACCGGTGATTATTGGTTGTTCTCTTACACAGCTTTCACATCAGTAATCCAGCCTTAACAGCTCCTGGTCAGATTCGAATTGTAGAATAACCTACTTAAACTTTTGCGAAATATAAATGAATCATCAGTAGTCTATTGAAGGGCTTTTGCAGGAACTGCCTGCTTATTTGAAGGGCATTAAGTATATTTAGTTTCTTTAAATATTTTAGAATGATGAGATATATTGTTAATAATGCATTGGACTGAACTGAACTCAGTGGTGCAACAACCCATGAGGGACAAGGTCTACTGTGCCTATCTCAGTTTACGCGACTTTAGGCGCTGGGGTGCATCTACAGATGTTTCTGTCAAGTGGTCAATCTGACGTGAAAAATCCCAGTGTTCAGTTCCCAAGTTAGCTTGGTATTCATTTATCGATCCACTGAAGGGACGAAAGGTTGAGTCGACCTTGTCCAGCCCGGCATTTGAGTCCCGAACCTGTGGTGCAGAAACGCGATACCCTACCACTCAGCCCCACTGGGCTTCTAATTATGTGTTACATTAAATAAACTTCACATAGTTTAAAATTATCCGGATAAGTTAACTCCTCTTTCTTTTTTTTAAAGAAAATACCACTATTTTTTACCTTTGAAAAAACATCGTTGAAAAAAATAAATTATTTTCTTAATAAAGTGAAAATAATGAATGGAAAAGAAGTAAATGCTTTTTTATGTATACATTCCCGAACAGATAGGAAAACTTATACTGGAAATAATCAAATCCCACAGCTTTATATCACAAATAAATGTTTCCAATTACTTATACTCATTTATAGTAGATTTACTAAAAGTGATACACAACACTCCCCAAAAAATATGTTTCTAAATATGAAAATTACCTGCTGAAAAAATTGTTTATGAAATACTTCATAAAGATAGTTTGAAAAAAAAATGAAACCATAGAAGTCTGATATCTATTTTCGAAAGAAGTCATACAAAAATGAAAACTAATTAAAAAAGACTAACAAATGCACTCAGAAAATATGGATTTACTTGCTTAAAATAAATATTTTTTATACTATGTAGATACTAAAATAGCTACGACTGAAACTTGAAAAAAAAATATAGAATATCACTAACATGTTTCCGTGTTATTGACACCATAAAAAGTCTTCGCAAATGAAAAATAATTTTTAATTGCCACATTAATTCATGTTCATTAATATTTAATGAGCACAAATTAGTGAACAGCTAAGAATTTATATCAGCTATAGTAAAGGGAATACATCCCGGGCGTCCATAAATTATTATCGGAGTTTTATTACCTCATAACTGTTAAATAAAGAACCCAACGAAAAATATTATTTTATGTTCATGAAGTACAACTCAACGCATTTGTTAATAACAAACATTGTTAACAGTCGTACGCTCTTCCTCATTTGTAATACCTTCAGATACGAAATTGAATGAAAATGGTTCACCACCGAATTGATGTATAATTGTAGGAAATTTATGTACATGGCATTTAAAAACGGATGGCGCTGGCGAGATGGTTTAAGTCATACCGTTGGACTTCCACTTGTGAGAGGTATGTCAAGGAAGTTGTCAGTAAATCCCTACTTCCATTACACAAAATAAGAGAATGACTACTGCTATCAAAAGGTATACCTTGCAAAAATTCAGGGAAACATTTGGATAAACTTAAGCATCATCTATATTGCCATACAACACTAAACGCTATCATGCAGAAACTAACTTCGAACTCGTAATTCATCTTTAAATTTGACAAATTTTGCATAAATGACATATTGATCAATATTTGATAACAATTATTATTTGATTAGTAGTATTGTGAGATGCCGCTTTGCTTGGATAAGCAATAACTTTTTTTCGTTAATATAATGTGTTCGTTTCGTATAACACAGTGCTTCTCAAACTCTCAATATTTGCGACGCAATATTCAATCATAATTTTCACCGACTCCCCCCTTTTTGTACAAATAACAATGCAGAAATTCAGTAATACTATACTTTACCGCTAAAGCGACTGAAGTACAATCGGCGTATATATACATCTCTTTCAACCGGTACATTAAATTCCCCGGACGTATATATACGTCTTTCCGAAGTACGATCTCTTCTGTGCAATGCAATCCATAAAATTATTCTGAAGGCTTTGGAATGAAATAAAATGACCTTGAGTGTTTGCGAAGAATTTACGTATATCAGAGGATTTCTTATTTATTCATTTTCTTCCCCCAACCCCAATACATCACATACGCGAATCCGAAGTGGTAAACGTTGGCATTGGGAAGCGAATTGCGTAACTTTTAATCAGCAGTTTAAAATCAGGATTATTTATAAACCGTAGAAATTATTAAGATAAGTGTTAATTATTGTATATAATTTTATGTATGACAAGCCCAAGGGGACATTGGTAACTATTAAGCTTGCATTTTTAATTTGATATTGTTAAATTATTTATAAAATTCTTTTGTGCAACCCTGATACTTTTTTTAAGTGTATTATATCAGTGTAAATGTTAATTTTATTTTTTATTATGGCAGACTGAAATTTGCTTGTTTACTTTCAGCAAATTAATAATTTTTTTAAATACTATTTTGTTTTCGACTTTTTAATATGCTCAAGCCTCCCTCGTAGAGTAATTGAGCCCCTCTAGGGGGGCGCGCCCCACAGTTTGAAAAACGTTGGTATAACATGTTCTTTAATTAAAAGTTGCGGGGCAAGATAAACCTAAACATTATAATTTATTCACATCCAGTATTATGTAATAGATGATATAATCTTTATAAAATATATTTTGATACAATATACATTTCTTTGTTAATATGTGGTGTTAATAGAAATGTAGTTTTGTAAAAATACTATCTCATGTTAACTGTGACATAATGTCCCAAGCAGTAGAAGCGTCCTCTAGCGACCACTCAACTGCAATATAGGCCAAGTGAGGAAAAATGCGGCTGTTGTAAAAGACCATTCCATGTTCTTTGTCTTTTACTTTCTGAAAGATATATTTGTTGTCTTTGTGACCTAGCTTTTACTAATAAATAATTTTTACAATAAAGAGATACTTTATTGAGCTCAGTCCCGATTCGATCTTATTTGGTTTAATTTTTAATGTACAACACTCCGCAGTATGCAATAAATCATAATATTTTTCAAGTACATACATTGTAATAAAAATACATTTCATTGCTAATTAGTATATATATAAAAAAGGCTTCTACATCAATATTGAATAAACATTTAACTTTTTCTTATGTCATATTTTCTGTAACTCTTACGCATTTATTTAATATCAAACTTTAGTGGTTAACATCATCATCAGTAGTTAGAATGTAAAAGCTTAAAATCTCTTTCACTTTTAAAATATGTTGATGAGAAAAAATGTAAATACTCATAAAGGAAAGTTTTCAATTCATTTTCTTTCAAGAAATTCTTATAAATTGTCTGAGATGAATTGAGAACATGGTTGTACTAATTAAAGGATTAAATAAATTTGATTAATTACTTCCGATTACTTTATTATCCGTAAATACTTACAGCTTCCACACTGCTTAGATTGGATAAAAATTCACAAACTTATTTATTTTAAGCTCGATGAACTTTATACCTGGTAAGATAAATAGCAGAAATTTTCATAATGGGAAGATTATCAAAAGGACGTTCAATATTCTTCAGAGAAAGCTCGTTAAATGAGCTCTAGATTAGTAAGTAACGATCCTGAACGAATAAGGAAAGCTTACAATATGATTAATTTCTTTAATAATTTACCTTTGCTTTAATATTTGTATAAAATATTCGCCATTTATTAATTCTCAAATCAATTAGAACTTTTTTATTTTTATTTTATAAGGACGATTTATGATGCTATTTCAGGATATGGTATTTATTAGCTACAAAATTTCTATTTTTATCAAAATTCTGGATTGTTAGGATCACAAAGTAAACTTTAAGTATAAAAAATAAAAACAAAATATTTTTTAAATAAAATTGTTCAAATAATTTTACGCATACCAAGCACGGCATTAGTAACTGCCCATCATTATATAATACAATTAATTTACACTTTCTCAAGAAGCTTTTACCACGCCAGCTTTCTTTCTGCTAGTGTTAGTTTCTTTATTTCTCAAAACTAGAAGATCTTTTTCTAGGCCATCTATTCATCTAAGATTTGGACTGCCTTTTCTCCGTGTGTCAATTGGTTGGTTCTTAGAGACTTATTTAGTAGTACGGTATTCGTCCATTCTGACAACGAGGCTTGACCCTTTAATTCATTGTATTTTGATGAAGTTAACGATGTCATATTCTTTATATGAGTGATAGAATTCGAAATTTGATGTTCTTCGTTATATGCCATTTTCCTGATCCAAAAATAAATCTTAAAATCTTATCTAATCTCTCCTTTGGAAGATAATATTATGTTTTCATCTGTTCGAGACATGGACCAGGTTTCACAAGCATAAGTTAATACAGATCTTAAGAAGGTTTACCCGAGTGATGGAGTAAAAAAAAAAAAAAGAAATCAAATTTTTTTTTCTTTATAAATTGTTTCCTTAACATGTCTAGAATACGGTGGTAAAGGAATTTTTTAAAATCCGAAGTCGTTATAAAGAAGCAAGTGTTAGAAGGGTAGCTGTTCGGAGCATTGAGTTAGCAATCGAAGGCTGGGCCTATTGTGTACAGTCGGCTTGATACCATTGACCCTTCTATGCAAATATACGTTCATGCAAGTATAGACAATCTATAGTTGTTAAAGAAATATCTATATAGTTGTCAAATATTTTATCAAACTTATTTTAGTCTTGGCTTAACTTTGAAGAGCACCGTCGATTGAAGGTATGTTAAGATTTTCATTGTTTTAATAGGACTTGAAACTTCAAACGCGTTTATCTCAAAACTTGTTTTTCAAACTTTCCTCCATCATATCTCAAGAACGGTTTGACGGAATGACTTCAAATTCATAGGGTAGACTCAGCACATATATACGCACCAAATCGACTAGGATCATTTCAAAATTCAAAATATTTTCATTTTTTATAACAAAAACATAACAACCCCCCACATGAAATTCGAAACTTTTTCTTCAGAGGTCTACCAAAAATCATTTTTTTTTGTATTTTCAATTGTTTGTAGTCCAGTCTATGCATTTATGCTTATATATTAAAACGCTGTTATTTATTTATTTTTTTTACTTCATATAAGCCAATCAGCCGGAATCGTATCGTGGAGGAAGCGAGCGTCTATTTTTTTTTGAGGCGGGTGTGTTCATAGCGCTATAACTCACGTGCCATTAGATATTTTTGTGGCTAAACATGTATATACATACCCTTAAAATACATATAAACAAATAATAAAAAACTTAAAGTTCTATCTTTTTACTGGTGGTCAAAAAAATTCCCTAAAAATGCTTAAAAACAGGCCGTCACATGGGTGAACCTCCTTAAAAGACTTTTACATAATAGAACATATGATTTTCTTTCGATTAAATTTGATTTCATATATTTTAGTATTTCATTAAGATATTTATTGGCTACTGTATTCTATTTTGGATCGTTCCTATTGTTAAAGCATTAGCAGTTTATTCATATTTTACAATATTGGGGTTTGTTACTACAGTCCCATCTTATCTGCAGCATCATAATATCGCAGAAAACCAAATTTGTGTGTTTATACCTTTTTGTTCATATATCGTAATATTGCAGCATACTACTGCAATCAGAACTTTGCCTAAATCTTTATACACAGCAATATAAGTACTAATTATCCGCGAGCATGATTAAATACCCAAAAGCCTATAAGTAAAATAAACAGCACCTCGAAAAATGATCCCATCAGGAGTGTAAAATAAAGTTAGTTATTTCATCAATATCATAAATCTCCTCTCGAGACAACTAAACCAGCTGATGATTCTATTAAGCCTCTTGACAAACACGAAGCGAAAGATTGTTGTTGCGTGCGGAAACAGTTTGGACACGAGACGCGTTGAAAATGCCCCTGACGTGACGGACTACCCCTAGCACCTCATTTAAATCCAGCTTGCTTGCGCAAAAAAATTCCTGTAATGACCTACGGGTCCCTACAATTTCGGAACAAACTTCTGCTGCAAGTGGTTGGATTCTCGAAATTAAGTGCGTAAATTTTTCATTCCTTCCGAACGGTTTAATGTTCCAATGCCTCCATTTTCTAGGTTTCTCTTACTCTTCATATTTTTTTTTCTGAAATTAAGTTCTTCTGCTATGCTTCATCTATTACAGGATATAATGTATGCGGAATTATGGAGAATCGTTGTCGTGTGGTAAATTCTATCAGATAAATCAAAATGTTCTGGTGGTGGTTTTGGAATTAACTAGGTTCATTTTGGACTGTCTTCACGAAAACGTTGTTTTCAAAATGGATTATGGAGAATACAGAATTGTTGACCTCTTATTCTGTAATGTATTTTGATATCTGAATGTCATTTATCTTATGATCTAATCTGAAGCGCAAATCATATTAATTTCGAAACGCGCGAACGTTTTTTTTATTCAAAATAGTAATGATTTATTTATATTTGTGTTACATATATGTATGAATGCATGAAAGAATCAATATTGTACTACTTAGTATACTTTTCTGAAGAAATCATGAAACACAGATAGTAATTGAAATAATACTGAGGATTTGAGTGTCCATAGCAGATAGTCTATACAAACACATTTCTAGAATATCTATATTTATGTATCATATCAATGATAAAGCACATAAGATTGGCAAGACATATTTGCTTATCATGAACAATTTTTTTCTTCTTCTAAGCTAAACTCAGTGGCGCATTAACCTAGAGGGCCAAAGTCTACAGTGCCCATCTCATATTTAGTGACCTTGGCTAATGAGGTGCATGAAAAGATGTTCCGATCAGGTGGTCAGTCTGACGCGAAGAACCAGTGTTTAGTCCCCAAGAAAACTTGGTGCACATTTATCGACTCAATGAAGGGATGAAATACTGAGTCGACCTTGTCCGGCACGAGGTTTGACCCGCGGATCTGTGGCGGAAAGGGGCGCGAAAAGCTAACACTCAGCCACTGAGCTTTTTTTTTTATTCTTCAAGTAAATCAAAAATTCTTTTACGTAGTTTCTCTTTTTCAGTCAATTTAAAATGATGTTGACATTATTCTTTATCTTTGAAGACATATTAATATTCTAAGAATTTTTGCAATTAAAATATGCTTAAATGCACAATTGTTTTCAGTAATATAATATTAAAGCATGTTAATTTATTTTTGAAAACAATTCTCTTGCTCAAGTGTCTGTTATGAAGTTTTGATCGAGGCTCAGAATCATGAGTTCCGTCACTTATAACTCGCGCCTTACTTCACTGTACGATGTTAATAAACAATCTTTTAGCATAATATATGTTTGTATAATGATCTGAAAATTAATGCAATTATTTATTTCTAATTTTGAGTTTTTCTAAAGCTATAAAGTTAAAAGGAAATCAAATTCTTCCCATACTGGATTACAGTTTTATTCAACCCCCAAAATAGAAAATAAAATGTACTATATTTTTTATACTCCTTTGTAACTTATTCCTATTTTTGACGGTATAAAAAAATAACGTTTTGATAGGTATTTTTATGAAAAGGGGTTTTAAATATTTAT